>PVKC010001881.1:0-20000 GCA_004027635.1 Crocidura indochinensis
GCTACATGTAAGACAATCAAATACAAAACTATCACTTTAGTCCCAGATTTGATTACTTTAGTATTTATTTTTATGTATCCTGTGAGATTTGGATCAATCATGTTCCTATTTGATATTTGTATCTCTCCAGTATTTTAGAATTTTAGCTTTGTGTAAGTACTTTTATTTGTGGTTTATTCTGAAATATATTATAGTTCAATTTTTATACTTGTGCAATAGTAATATTAATTCAGGGTAGAAACTATGAGATATGCATAATGCGTTCACTGCTATTCTTATAAAAGTTTACTTATAAATTCATATTAATTTTTATTGTACTTGCTAAAAATCATCTTGCATAGCTTAGATTAAATAAATGTTTATTTATATATATATTTTATGGTCCCAGAAAAAAAATTGTTTCTATTTATCTTCTTGAAAAATTTGCTTAGAATTATGAGGGAATTACCTTGAATCTATGGTGGCTTTTTGTAGTATAGATATTTTAACTATATTAATTCTAAAAGTTTATGACACTGCTATTGCATATGCTTGTTTTAATATGTATAGCACAATCTGCGCTTTTGGTGGTTTCTTTTTTTCCAAAAGTTTTGATATTGCCAAAATGTCCAAATATCACAAAATTTAACCACCCTTTGTATTCTAGCAATAATTCTCCATTTTCATCATTTAAAAATTCTAAATTTGTCATATTTTATAATGTGAGATATAATCGTTAGATAATTCATGGTATTTTTTCAATGACAATAGTTTGAGTTATATTCCATTTAGTATTTTATTTTTCAAAGACTGATTTTAAGAGGTAGGTATGCCATAGTAGAAATATATTTTTGGTGCCTATGTAGTTATGAAATTAGTTATGAAGCTAAGGCTTCAAATATATATTTTTTAATTTACTAAGGAAACAGATGATATATTTATCAAATTTATGATGCTGGTCTGCAGGATAATAGTTAATTATTCTAAATATATTTTAAAACTCCAAAGGGAGACCCTATTTTCAAATGGGTCTCTGAGAATGGCTAAAGTCCTTTGACAAACTCTTGGATCATCACAATGGTGGGATTTATTAGGTTCCTTTCTGTATGTTCTGCACAAAGAAAGAGAGGTATTATTCTGTGCAGAAACATGTAGCTGCTAAGGAGAAATAGACCATTTAAATGCAAATCTTCTAATCCAAGAGATCCAGACTCTAAATAGAAGTAGGTCTTCAGGGTGACTCATGAAGTTAGCAATATATGGCCATTCTGTTGAGATTACTTAATTTAGGAAATCTAATAACCTGCTTTATTATATTAGAATACGGCATCCTACCACATATCCTCAGCCTTTCCATAGTTACGGTTGCATGTTATGTGTGAACTTCCTGGTTATTAAAAGTTTCAGTGACTCTTTACTTATAAATCCGATGCCTAAACAGCTCCAATTCTAGCAGCAGTATTAAATTATCTATAGCAATTACACAGTATATATTCTCCAGTCAAAATTATTGGAAAAGTGTTGAAGAAAAGTATGTTAAAAAGACAGAATGATATATATAGTTGAAGGACAATAATCTTTCCAGAAACAGTTGCACTGCAAGATAGGTACTTTTTACAGTCTTTCCACACATCACAGTGAATATTCATTTAAAAACCTATATTCTTTGGTGCAGTAAATTATTTGTAAGCTCCTTTTATGATTTGAATAACAGAGACAATTTTACACTTATCAGTGTTGGCCTCCTCCTTTGAAACTTATTTACAGAATTAAAAATTTAAAAAGAAGCAGCCATTCTCTATGGTCACATTTTATTCCATATTGAAAATATGCACTTGTAATAATATTAAATATTCCTTGGTAAGTAATTAGTGGCACAGGCTGGGTAATTTTGGAGAAATGGGTATAATCATATGCATCAAGTGAAATATCTTGCTTAATATAAGTTACTTTTTAGTGTCCTAATAAGGTTCAGAAGGATTGAATTTATTTGTATTTTTTCTGCTAAAATTCTAAAACTGTTTTAGTTCTCCAAGAAACAGAAGACAAATTGACATGTTCCCAAATAGGTGCTGAACTTCAGGAATGTGGAGGGAAAAAGCATGTATGTTCACAATTATGTCATATATAGAGGGGTTTATAAATCTCATTAATAAATATGATATGCAAGGTAGAGCACAGGAGCTAGCAAAGGTAAAGCACTTGTAATCAAATGCTAGGTTCAAATGATTAAGTAATAGCGTTTTGACTTAGAGAAGAACATTTTAATCAAAATAAATTAGATGTAGAATAATAAATACTGGATATTATTGTTTATGAGAGGAATATAGAATAACAGGACAAGGGAATGCAAGTATCAAAGGAATTGCCTAGACCACCCTTGTCTTTTAATTATAGAACTTAAAAGGATAGGAAAGGATAGAAGTCGAGTGGGGGGAGTACGAAAGGGGTGAGGAGAGGTAACAGAGGGAGAAGATGTGGGATTCAAACACTTTAGTGGTATAGGATTGTGAAATATATATATATATATATATACATATATATATGCTTATATATATAAGCCCAATCTCCAGCTTCTTTGTAACTATGAAAACTAATCTTCCCTGTAAATAAGGGTCTTTATTTTAAATTTTTTATTAATATCTTTATTTAAGCACTATGATTACAAACATGTTTGTAGTTGGGTTTTAGTTAAAAAAAAAAAGACATTCCCTCTTCACTAGTGCAATATTTCCACCACCAATGTCCCCCATTCTCTCCTTCCCCATGCCCTGTCTATATTCGAAAGAAGCATTCTCTTTCTCTCACTCACTGCCATTTTCATGATAGTTATTAGTTTTTATTTTTCCAACTGAACTCATCACTTTTTGTGGTAAGAACCATCAAACCTGAACACATGAAATCAAAACTACAACGATATGTTTTCCCCTTATTTTTGTTTTTGTTTTTGGGTTACACCCGGCAGTGCTCAGGGGTTACTCCTGGCTCTACGACTTAGATATCACTCCTGGCAGGCTCAGGGGACCATATGGAATTCGGGATTCAAACTCCTTCTGCATGCAAGGCACACACCTTACCTCCATGCTATCTCTCCCATCCCTATTTTTATAATTACTTTGTTTAAGTGCAGTTTTAACAAAATTTAGTTTTAGTCATGTAATGTTTTAATTTTAGTTTTAGTTTTCATCATATAATGTACACTACCTTTTAGCAGTGCACCCATTCACTCTTCCATCTGCCACTGTTTTGGGTCTGTATTTCTAGTATTTAATAATATCTCCTCAGGGGTTAACATACAGTAGGTGTGAGAAACAGCATTATGAGACTAACAGGTAAATATATATATATATACATTATATATATATATATATATGATTTGCAAAGTAGAGCACAGGAGCTAGCAAAGGCAAAGCACTTGTAATCAAATGCTATGTTCAAATGATTAAGTAATAGCGTTTTGACTTAGAGAACATTTTAATCAAAATAAATTAGATGTAGAATAATAAATACTGGATATTATTGTTTATGAGAGGAATATAGAATAACAGGACAAGGGATATATATATATATATATATATATATATATATATATATATATATATATACACTTTTTGAATTTACTCTCTTTTCTTGAACAGGGAGGTTCTCCACCTGAAACATCTTGTCTTGGTAATTTGACTTAAGCTCCCATCATTCAGAAATCAGCTGAACTCCCCTGTACCTTATATCTTATTTTTTTTTTATCATGGCTACCTGCATGAATTCATGCTAAGAAAGAAGAGCTTGGAAAATCTTTTTCTTCTCCCATGCCAAAAAGCCCAGGAAACCATCAGCATGATACTACAGTTTTATCCCCAGTGACATTCAGTTTGCATCTACCATCTTCCAAAAGAGGGCTCAAAATTGTGCCCTAAAGATTAAATTATAGGCTTTCATGCCATCCTGGTTGTGTCTTGGAAATAAACATCATCTTGCCTGCAAAGTAGACTTCCTTACATCACCTCCTAAGTCTCTAACTGTTATTACCTGTGACACTCTGATGGCTGCATTAGATCTTCATAATCTACCGGATCCTTGATTTCTGAATTCTGGCTTTGTCATCTGGTCTACAAAGGAAGACTTTTTGGGAACTTTACAGAATGTACTTTGGGGATTGTGAAATTATCTGAAGCCTGTAGTTGGCTCCTTGACTCATGCTTCTGGGTAAGAATGCCCGGTTTTTAATCTTAAAGTTTTTTGTTTACATTTTTTCTTTTTATGCACTCTTGCAAATTGCTGTTATTTATTTGTTTAACTTAGTTTCCCCCTTGTCTTTTCAGAGCCTATTACTTATTTTCCATTTTGTTTAAATATTTCAAATAATTAAAAAGGGGGGAGGTGTGAGGCAAATAGAACCCTTAAAATAGTTCCTATTTTATCTTAATTGTTTTCTGTGTCCTTATTCTCCCATTGCCTTTCAACTGGCCTTTTCTCCCCAGCCTTGGGGGACAGGGCTTTGTTTTAATCTCAAATGTGAGTCAGGAGAGCTCAACTGCTGCTGCCATCTAGGCTTGTGGTTCCACGTGATGGAGCAACTGGCTTATGGGTGAACAGCTTGCAGTGTAAATGTTCTTGCCTCCTAAACCTTTATATATTGTGTGGATTACTTATTGCGGGAATTTACTACCTGAACAACAACTTCTATCCTCCCCTGATAGAGGATATGGAATTCCTCTTTCCCCATAAGGAACTGTGGAACATACAGCCTGATTTACAACACTTGTATCCTAGCATTTTTTTATTTTATTTTTTTTTATTTCAGCTATAGCAGAAATAAAAAGGCACACATTTTGCAATAGAACACCTGTTTGCACACGTGTTTTGCTTTACCTGGATATGCCTTTGGATCATTCAAACTTGAAATCCTTTTTCTGTAATTAGCGATCTTGTATGAAACTGAATATAATCTCAGCACAAAATTGAATATAACTTTGATAATCACATCAATATTCTCCTTTCTTATATCCTGGCCTTCCTTGATTTTGTTTTTCTTTCTACACAGATTATATATTTCATAAAATATAAGTGGATAGGATGTTGCTTTTTTTCTAGCATATTACTAGCAGCAGTCATAGAACAGTGTTCAGTAGTAGATGTTAGTTCATGAGAGAGAGAGAGAGAGAGAGAGAGTGAGAGAGAGAGAACATTTTACATGATGGGAGCTTAAGTTAAATTACAGAGACAAGATGTTTCAGGTGGAGAACCTCCCTGTTCCAAGAAAAATTTGAGGTTCCATCTTTAATGGATAAAAACTCATTTTTTTTGCCACACCCGGTGAAGCTTGGGGGTTACTCCTGGCTTGGGGGACTATCTGGGATGCTGGAGGATGATATCAAAGTCTGTCCTAAGTTAGCATGTGCTGGGCAGACGCCCTACCATTTGCACCACTGCTCCAGCCCCAGAGATTCCTTTTTATACCTACAGATTTTCTGATTTAATTCATCCATGGAAAAATCTTGCCACAAAATACAAAGGAGACAATTGAGATAATGCTGACAAATCAATAACATTAACAACTTAGTTTTAGCAAAAATCATGCTAGAAAATATTATCTAAAGTAGATTCATATAAGTGAACTTAAAAATGGGTGAGAACTATAATTACATAAGAATATAGAGGTAAAGGCATATACACACCAAATAAATAAATCTATAAGAAATATACATAAGAGGTGAGTATCTTCTTTGAATTCATTTGAAAGCATCTGGAAAAAAGAAGAATCTGGGAAGCAGTTTCAGCCATCAATGGAATCTTGAGGAGTCAGAACAAATGGTTCAAAACTGTTACTGATAAACAAAACTCTCTGAAAGCTGTGGTTCTCTTCAAAAAGCCAGAACCCGAAGCTTGTGGCAGTCTAGGGAGAGAGGAGTCTAGGAAGAGAGGAGGGGTTCTGTATAAAGAAAGTTTATACCAAAATGGTGGGAAATGTGAGGTTACCCTTCTCTCAATGCCCTAAATTAATATGACCTGGATGGTCAGATCCACCCACACCTGGGAGGGGTCTGTGGCTTAGAATAAAGAATATAAGATTCTGGCTAGGGAGGAGAGGAGAGAAAAGCAGCAAAGTGGAATGGGGAGCGGCTGAAAGAAAGACAGAGGCAGCTAGAAACAGAGGAAGAGCAGACAAGAAGCTGCTTAGAAAAGAAACCATGTGAAAAATGAACATGGGTAGTTAAGGCCTTGAAATAAAACTGGCTGACTGCTTAAACTTTAACTGACTTCCTGTGGAATTATTTCACCACTACTAGCCTTCTCCAGAACTGCCTATGGAAGGGGTAAAAGCGCTGTGCTGAGAAAGGCCTCACCTCAACACGTGGACATTAGATTTTATATTTTATAATAAAACAACATTCAAATTCATTTTTAATAGACTAAAAATGTTTCGTTAGCAACACTGGTGATTCATTCTATTCTCTGTTCCCTAGGAGAAAAGCTGATTATTGTATTGTGAAATAAAGTTTACCTCCTTTTTTTTTAAGAAGATCTAAATAATAATATTTAAATTATTGCATTCATATAGGGTCATGGACTCCCATAGACTCATTTTAGTGAAAGTAAATCTGCCGAGATTTAGGAACTAGATGATTTAGAGGACAGGGAAGTATTGAGTGGAGTCAAATCTGCCTCTCTAATTTTTCCATTCAGATGCAGCTTATTTGACCACACAGTAAATTATATGGCATATAGCTAGGTGTTTGCAATGAGTGTCTTTTAGAACTGAAAAGAAAATCAATAAAATTGGCCACACATGTGATTGGCATATTGATCAGAAGAGGGTTATTAATGACACTGAGGGGGTGATAATATCCAAGCCGATTGTAAATTTTGTTCAAAATGTAGTTTATATTTTTAAATATCAGCACATCTAGAAATATTTATAATTAGAACAAAGATGTATCTCAGTGGATTAACAAATGCTCTGTTCATATGAAATCATGTGCAGAGTGTGCAGGCATATGAGCAGGCACAAACATACATTTTTTTAAAGAATATCTCAGTTTAATTCAGGATTAAAGAAAAATGCAGGAACTAAAATTCACTCAGGAACAACTTTGTAACTGTCCATCTCATGGTGATTCAATTAAAATTTATTAATTAAAATGAATTAATTTTAATGCAATTATATTTGGAATGACAGAATTGGAAGACTTGAGACCTGGAAAATAAAATTTTCTTTTTTTTTTTTTTTGGTTTTTTTTTTTTTTTTGGGTCACACTCGGCAGTGCTCAGGGGTTACTCCTGGCTCCATGCTCAGAAATTGCTCCTGGCGGGCACGGGGGACCATATGGGGCACCGGGATTCGAACCGATGACCTTTTTGCATGAAAGGCAAACGCCTTACCTCCATACTATCTCCCGGGCCCCGGAAAATAAAATTTTCATGATCAAATCTATTTTATCGTAATAGCTTTACTAGTTTTCAACTTTATATAATAAAATGCAATGCACTTGACCATTAAATGTTAAGAGTTTTGATATAGTCACTTCTATTCAGTTTTAAAAACCTTTTAATAACCCCAGATAATTTTCATACATGTTTGCAAGCTCTTGGTTCCCAATCTCAGTACTCAGTAATCATTATTGCACTTTCATGTACACATTTTCAGATATATCATATGAATACTATGTATTATCTCATATGAGTACAAATGTTATGTTTATGCTTCCTTTCTTTTGATGTCATAACTTTGAGAAACACCAATTTTGTAAATTTTGAAGTTTGATTTCTTTTTATATCTATTTAGTTGCATCAACCATTTGAATTGAAAGGAGGAAACATCTTAGATCAAAAGAAGCTCTATAACTATTTCAGATTCCTGCAGCAAATCTTTTATGCTTGGCCACTGTTCTACAAATGTTCTGATATTCTGACTAAATCTGAGCTGGTTCTACTTCCTCAAGATAGAATTGTCTATATGCAAAATAAACTCCACTTCAGAGTGGGGTGTGTGTGTGTGTTTGTGTGTGTGTGTGTGTGTGTGTGTTTGAGTAGTGGGTTCTCAATTTACATTCAGAGCAACTATTATTAAACCAAATCAAAAACTTGGTTTTTTGCTGTCTTCTAAATTCCCTATAAATTGTCCTTAACATAAGTTTACTATTTTCACAATACATTCCTTTGGGATAGAGTAAATTTGCAATGGATGACATTTCAAAATTACTGGTATCTATTTACTTATCTTCCCCAACTGGCCTGCGAGCATTCTGACATAAGTGATCTCCACCTCGTACAAGCCATAGCTGGTACATAGAACTCTGGCTGCAAATACATCCCCATCCCCATCCAAATGCTTTGTTTGTGCAAACAGAGAAATTCATTAATGCAACTCTCTGGTGGTCCTATTGCTAGTGACTGATTAAGATAAGTAAAAAATTCATGTTTTATTTACTTCTACACTTACAGTATTTTAGTGAATAATCATGAATCAGATTTTTTCTTTTTGTGTGTGTGTATCACACGAAAGCTAACCATAGTATTTTGCAATCTCCAAGGAATCTAGTCAATGCTATCATTCTTTCTAATTAGTCCCATTTGATTTTCATTTTAAGAAAAACTTGGTGACTCATACTTTCATTCTCACCTGATTTTAATTAGGTCTCAAGAAACATAGTTTAGCAAATCTGGACTTCTATCTCATTATAGAAAGAGACAAATGGTCTCAAGCCACAATTCTTATTAGAAAGAAATTCTCTTTCCAAGCTAAAAGGGGTTATCAGTTCCTTGGTACTAATACTTGCAAAACAAATATAATTCATCAATTTTAAGAAAGAAGTTAATTCAGTATTCTAAAATTTTACATTTTGTGGAGAGTTTACTATGTACATTTCTATTATTAGACATTTCTCTCAGATATTTTATTTAACTGCTGAAAGCATCTTTATACAATGAGTCAAGATTTTGGGCTAGTAAAGTACACTGAATATTTCAAACCACCTAGCTTTGAATGTGAATATTTCCTCTTACCATATTTATATGCGTGTTTCACTAGTATATACATTTTCTTCCAATAAAAAGAGATTCATAATATTCTCAATTGTATTGGATTATGGTTCTGATTAACATATGATGATTAAAGCACGAGTCAAAATTCCTACCATAGATAGTAATGTTGCTATTATTAAGCTGAAATAATTCTTTTAATTTTGTTTTTGTTTTTACTTTGTGATATTGTGGTAGCACCTGGAGTTTCTCTAAGTATCAGGTTTCAGATCATTTATACCTGATAATTGCACATAAAAGTTTTCAAAATTTTAGTCTCTAAATGCTTCCACTTTCTGAAAAGTTACAAATAATCTCTTAAAAAGATCTCAGATCATGTCATATAATTCATAGGGTACTGAAGGGTGATCCTTCAAAACTATTGTCTTACATCTCACAATATTTATAATTGCTGCAACTGAATATTGGATATTATTTAATCATCTCCAAAAACAATGTAAATGTTTTTGTTAGTATCATCTTTTGACTTAAAACAAAGTTTAATTTATGGAAAAGTAGAACAAAACCAAAATGAAAGAAAATTTTAATTAAAAAACACTTGGAAGAGTACAAGGAGAAAGAATATCTATTAATGATGTAGGTAAAATGTAGAAGAAATATTTATATCAAATATAATTATGTGCCATTAAATTTTATTGATGCTATATTGAAATATTTTGAATGACACATAAAGCTCAGTTCAGGGCCAGAATGTGATTTGGAAGTAGGGTGCAAGACTCATATATGTAAAGTCTTAGAATTGATACCTGTTACTTTAAAAACAGAGAAAATCAACATAATAGATTATGCTCTGTAAAGTCCAAAATAGTGCAAAAATCTAAAATAAGGCAACTTGTGGAATGAAAAATATATTTTCAAACAAATATCTAAAAATAATTTAATATTCAGAATATTTAAAATCACATACAACAACTAAGTGCCATACTACCCTAATTGATAATAAACATCTTAGAAGCAATGAAAATTTACATTATTTTAAGAGTCAACAAAAATGTAAGAGTGAAAAATGAGAAGTGGGCAACATATTTTTGATAGAATTTTGCTCAAATAAGATCATATGCAAACCAAAATCAAAAGAGATATTCAAATACTTCAAAGAGATATTACCTTCATAACATAAATACTGTTATATGAAACAAACGTTGACAAGTCAAATTTGAAACAGAAATTTTGTCATGGGCTGGAAGTGGAAGTGTGGAAAGTTGAGAGAAAATGGACAAAATATTTTACACTTTGTAACGTGATAGAATTCCACAGATATTTGTTTAGTAATATGCATATAGTTAATATGTACGGTACAAGTAAAATGGTACATATTATGCTACATATTTTACTACAAAATTTTAACTACAAAAATTTCACTAGAAGCCGGGTGGTGGCGCTGGAGGTTAGGTGCCTGCCTTTCCTGCGTTAGCCTAGGACGGACCGCGTTTCAATCCCCTGGTTCCCATATGGTTCCCCAAGTCAGGAGCGACTTCTGAGCGCATAGCCAGGAGTAACCCCTGAGCTCTGCTGGGTGTGGCCCAAAAGTCAAAAAAAAAAAATTTCACTAGGAAAGCATGCATTTTGACCAAAGGACATACAAATCTACTAAAATAAGTATGCCATCATATGTTTCACAGATTGAAAATTACATTTATTTTTATCAAGTAATTTTGGAATATCAATGCTGCAATGGAAATAATTCCTCAAGAAATCATATAATTTTGGTTGTGCTGGTTTGTGTAAATTAAAATGAGGTATATAATTGTTATCTTCTGTCCTCACCAATGATAATAGAAATGAGTAGCAAAATATTATAGGATTATGATCATCTGCTTTATACATCAGTGAAAAAAATTTTATTATGTTTGTCACTCACATAAGAAAGATGCAAATGGGGGTGCAAGCAATGACCTAGGACAGACCCTGGTTGGAGCCCCAATGTCCCATATGGTCCCCCAAACCAGGAGCTATTTCTGAATGTGTATAGCCAGGAGTAACTTCTGAGTGTCACCAGATGTGGCTCCAAAACAAACAAACAAAAATCAAAAAAGAAGAAAGATGCAAATGACAGCATTGTCTCTACATGGCAAATTAAGCATCTGAATAAGAATATCATTTTCCCGATATTCTCATGAAAGAATATTTGTGATTTTGATGTGATTTTGTAATTCAAACCAGGAATATAAAGAAACATATCTTTTCATCTGTGGTTTATTTTAATGTACTAGACCAATCTGAGAGGCATCATGCTAAAAATAACATTTATGGAATTATTAAATTAACTGAGCCTAATTCTGATTATAAAGTTTAAATTCTTTAGCATACACGTTAATATAGCTGAATTATAATTTTTGGAACCAATCATATTTTAGAGCCAATCACTTGTGTTAACTGGTTCGTAGTATTTGAAGAGAATTTTTATTGCAATGCAGAAATAATTTAATAATATCCAACATTTTTCAATCATGAATGAAAAGTAACATGGATTTCTTTTTTCTCACTCTCCATGTGTCTCTTCCCTCTTCTCCCTCTCCTTCTATATTTTTTCTCTATTCCACTTTCTCTTTCTCTCCTTCTCTAACTCCTGGCAATGCATTATAAAATTACTACTCGTGGTGTTCTCGGTACCTATGGGATGCCCAGGATTGATCCTGGCTTGACTACATGCAACACAAGTTTTCTACTTCTGCATTATCAGTCTGGCTCCTCTTAGAATTTCTCTAGAGAAACATTTCACTCATCTTTCAAAATGTATTTTAGAACTGGGTATATTTTCTCTGTGAAAGACAAGTTTATCTTGTTTAAAATCATTGGGTAGATAGATTATACTTTTTCTTTTTTATAAGTTAAGAAAATTAATTTTACTGATTAATTTTGGATCTTAGGGCTACCCCCAGTTATGCTCAGGAATTGCTTCTGGCTTTGTACTCAGGAATTACTCCAAACATTGTTTGTGGGGCCATATGAGATGCTGAGGATCAGACCTGAGTTGACCGCGTGCAAGGTAAATGCTTTACCCACTGTACTATCTTTCTAGCTCCTAAAAATCCCTTTTAAAGAAAACCAAAGAGATATTTAAAAAATAAATAAAAAGATGGAGAAAGCTTTCATAGTATTTGTACTCTCATCAAGTAAGTTAGTCATTAGTAAAAAAAAATGTTTTAAACAATCTATAATGTTTACTCTGTAAGTTTAAAAACACAAATCATTTATCATTCAATACCCTTTTTATTCTATTGCTTTTTCTTCATTTATTAGTAAGGACAATTCCTTGCATTGTTATATTATGTCACAAAATTTCAAATTGATAAACAAGATTTCCGAGTACCGTTTTGCTGTGTACACTTAAATTTAAACTATGTACCTCATTTAATAGACAGTAATTAGTTGATCATTAAAAATCTCACTTTCAACATTAAATTCTTTAACTATACACAAAAGAAACTCAGTTATCTGCCACAGCAATAAAAATGCAGCAATAAACATAGTCACTATAAAACTTTGCCCTGCCCTTCAGACAACTTATGATTGTTTCATATTTAATAAACTGAAGCCATGACTTTTTCATCCTGTTCTAAAAAATAATTCTATATTGTCTACTCCTCTAACAGCATAAATTCATCTAGTTGTGTGCAGTGTAATTATGTTTCTACATTATTTTCTGTAGGTTGTATAAACACACTCATCAGACTATATATCTCAATAAGTATTACTTTTCTTTTCCTTCATACAAATAGGTTGGACTTTTCACCAGGCTCTTTTCTTCCTCTTGTCAGGCCTTCTTTAAGCATCTGTCATTATTTCAACATCTGGAGGGGCAGATAAGCTGCTCCAATTGGAATACTATAGTCAGCAACTTTCTCCAGGAAACTAAATTTGTCACTTCTGCAAAGCATTCGTCTTCTGCCAGCTTTTGACTTTCTATCCCCAGGCCAAACTCAAAAATTAGGCATACCAGTTTGTAAGGCTGCTGAACTATGGACTAATTCAGCTCTGGAGAAAGAGATGACAAAGTAGGGAAGATCATGATTAACTTAAATTAATTTTCAGACCAGCAGGAAACACATTTAAATCTGATATAAGATTTAATCTTAACCTGGAGTCTCTCCAGCCCTTAGACATGACTTCCATTTTAAAGATATATTGAATGTTACTCTGCATTTGTTCCCTGACAATTGCTTGTACATTTATTGTGCCACTTTGATTTGAGGAAAAGACCATCTTCTTGTACTATCTAGAAAACTGATGGTTACTAATTTGAAGTGTAATATAAATTCACGAGTCACCATTTCTGTGTTATAATAATTCAGTTTATATGACAATAAAACAGCACGTGTGTAAAATTTTATTTTAGCAGCAAATTTGATTATCTCTATTAATATTATTTAATGATTTTATTTTCCTAGAAAATATTTTAATGAATTTATGAGTTTGTCAAGATGAGCCTTCTTTTCATTTTGCAATATTCTTCAGTGTGTCTTCTCTCTTTGAATTGTCTCTAGACTACATGAAGTTATTAATGTCGTTTTATTGTCAATTAGCATGTTACTCCCAGTTTTAGGATGGTTGGGTAATTTCCCTAAACAAGGTGGTTTTGCAGTCATAGGAGGCTTGCTAAACATATGCATTTAACTTCAAAAAAACTGGAGTAGTATCTGAATTTCAGAAAGACCTTTATAATACACTTTACTTTTGTTTTTGGCCCATAACCATTGACACTCAGAGGTTACTCCTGGCTATGCACTCAGAAATTGTTACTGGCTCAGGGGATCACATGGGACTCTGGGAACAAAGCCAGGTCAGTCCTGGGTCAGCTCCGTGCAAGGCAAAAGCCCTACTGCTCTGCTATCGCTCTGACCCCAAGTTTGACATATAAATATATGTCATATATATATGCAATAAACTTTTAATAGCATGATATTAGATTTCTTGCTTTTACAGTACTGACTTTTTCTTTCTAGGATTACACAGCCATACCTAGACATATTTAAATGCCATACTTTGGGGGTTATATAAATTTTTATCACTGGTATTTAATAGTTCAAAACCAGGTATATTGTTAAATGATCTGTAATTTCCAGTATAGTCTACCAAAACAAAAGATAATTTAGGATAAAAGAATGCATGATATAAAGAAACCTTTGATCTTTTGATCTTATAATACACATATACACAGTGTTCAAATCGAACTTATTCCTTGTTAAATCTCAGAATGTTTCTTCAACAATACTGATAGTTTCAGGTTGCCATAACATCTAAGCTGTACCAATCCCTGAATGAAGTACAAACAAGATGCTTGACGTCTCTATCTTTAGCACTGTCCCATATGATGATTGTGTACTAAGTCACACTGACATCACAACAAAGTGTGCAAACCCTACATACTGCAACAACAACAGTCATAGTAAAGGAAAAGCAACCTTATTTTTATTAAAGATTTGGCACATTTATTCCATGGGATACTGCTGAGAATAGAAAGAGTAAATTCTGGAAGGTGGGCAGAAACATGGATCAAATATAAGACATTTGGCATATATATATGTATATATGTATATGTATATATATGCCATATATATATGGACTCCTGACATGTAATATGGTTCCCTGAGCTCCCTAAAATTAATTTTTGAGTGCAAAACCAGAAGTAATCTTTGAGCATAACTGGGTGTGGCCCAAAAAAGAACAAAACAAAACAAAACCTAAAGGCAGTTCTTCCATTCACAACAGAATGAAAGGAGCTTAGGAAGTATGTTCAACAACCCAAGGAACAAGGAACAAGTATTGGATGATATTTTTTGTGTGTTTAAATTAGGAATATAAAATGGATAGAGACATTGATAATAGAAGAAGGCTATTTGGCTTCTGGAATACTCTAATAGGCAGACCTCTTATAGAAAAAATATAATTTCCATTAAAATTAATATTGAGTGATTCCAAGAGAAAAGGAGAGGAGTTGTAGAGTTTCACTGTGTTCTCTAGACACAGTGACTTGTAATTCATTTCCTGCACCACAAAGTTTTCTCAGGAATGTGCACCAAATACCTCTGGGAGTTGAAATAAAAGAAATGAAAGTGTGAAAATCTATTTTCACGAACTTTCAGGGATGTAGTACAGAATTTTTAATTTTAGTGTGATTAATAGTTAAAAGTTGCTTCTTATATACCCAGTTTTGTTTTAATTCATGAGCATCTTGGATATAATTATATTCATCTCACAGGATATGACATCTATTTTGTTATCGATTTCAGGTCATTATTCTTATAATTAATAAGAGATGTTCAAAGAACGTTAGATAATTAGAATTTGAAAAATTTAATTCGACAACTTTTATGTAAAAGAAGGCATCAGGAATATTCTACAGGGGTTAGGTGCTTGCCTAACCGACTATGATTCAATTCCCAGTTCTGCACATGGTTCCTCAAGCATTGCCAGGAATGGTTCAAAAGCAAGAATCAAAAACCCAGTAGTAGTTCTTAAACCTTACTGGGATTGGCTCCAAAATCAAAAAGGGGAAAAAAAGAAAAGAAATAAAGAAATTCCACACAAATAAGAGAAACGATGACTGGAAAAATGTTCTTGGATCATAAATTAAAACATATTTAGCATGGATCTCTGGCAGAAGAGTAGTTACGGATTAAATGTTTTAATAATCTCTATCACTGTCAGAGCTAAAAATATGATAATTCTTATCAGCCTTACCACAACATGAAATAAACAACAAAACTATCACTCTTTTATGGATATAAACCTTGGTAATGAAATTAAAGAGATTAAGTCTAGAGAACCCTGATAAAGAAACTCCTCTTCACAAATCATAGAAGCCTTCCTTCCCCATTTTAATTAAAATACCATGAGTCAGGAAAACAAAACAAAAAACAAAAATAGAGTAGTTACATTGGTTAAAGACCTACATAATTCCTTTGTTTTATTTTGAAGTGTGTGTGTGTGTGTGTGTGTGTGTGTCTGTGTCTGTGTCTGTGACTGTAGATAAGTCAAACTCCAGATCTCACATATGAAACAGAAATGGTACGATACCATTGCATTATCTCCCTGGTCATGTTTAAAAACATTTTAAAGTAATATTATAATCTATAAGTTTCAGGTGTTCATAATTAAAATTATAAGTGTCTATGTGATATTAAGTTCACTACTCAATTCAGTTATATTCTTCATCATATAAATGCCTCCTTTTGCTGACTTACAACTGCATCCTCCTCTTCCATTTTAACCAGAAACTGAGTTTATGAATTCATTATACAATTTGAATACTAAGTGCTTATTGGAGCTATGTATATTACATATTCCATAACATGTTTTCTCATTTTGATGTAAGTTTGTTAAGTAGTGGTTTCTTCTTCCTTTTCCAGGCTTATAAAAAAATTCACCCTGGAATATTTTAGTTTTCTTTTACATTATGATTATCTCAGTTTATATATGTATATATTTGAATATGTGTGTATATTTATACATGATTATATACTTATACATAAATCTTTATTCATACACTTTATATTTTTATTTATAAGTTTATAGCTTTATTCTGAGTGTTGTAGCTCTTCTGATTAGCTTCTCTTATTTTTCTTTTTTTCCCCCACCCCTTATCTTATTTTTCATACCATGTTTATTTGTCTGAATTTCTTCTTCAGTGAGTTTATTAATGCAATTTTGATCTGTGATGGGAAGATTATTTCACTTTTTTGTTTGTTTTGTTTATGTGTAAATCTGAGGAGCTGGTCTAGCCTTCTAATGCAATAATCCCTTTGGGTATGTGTTTGCCTTGTTTTAAGTTTTAAGGGTTTTGGGTTTTTTATTTTGGTTCATGTACATTATTTATTATTGATTTTAAAGATTAAAATTTAGGGGCCCGGGAGATAGCATGGAGGTAAGGCGTTTGCCTTTCATGCAAAAGGTCATCTGTTCAAATCCCGGTGCCCCATATGGTCCCCTGTGCCTGCCAGGAGCAATTTCTGAGCATGGAGCCAGGAGTAACCTCTGAGCACTGCCGGGTGTGACCCAAAAACCACACACACACACAAAAAAAAAAGAAGATTAAAATTTAGTTTAAATTTTTGTTTTGGTATCTAATGCTGTGGTTGAATTTTTTTAAAAAAATTTTGAAGATTTTATAATTTACAATACCATTATTTGTGGTTTCCCATGTACAGAATTCCAAACCAGACTTCTAACAAGTTGTACATATCTCTAGTCCACAAAAATTCCAGTGTCCCTTCCTTTTAAACCCTACCTGGACTAACTCAATTGTATGGATCATTTGTCATATTATGTTGCCTCTGGCACTTT
The DNA here is from genome assembly GCA_004027635.1 of Crocidura indochinensis. NCBI lineage: Eukaryota > Metazoa > Chordata > Mammalia > Eulipotyphla > Soricidae > Crocidura > Crocidura indochinensis. The sequence goes on from PVKC010001881.1 coordinate 17,305, forward strand.
ATTGCTATGTTTCTGTGTAACTGTAGGTCACATATATGAGGAACATCTTTCTGTATCTTTTAATTTGAGACTGACTTCCTTTCTTTCAACATCACAGCATAATATCCTTTAATTCCATCTATGTTGCTGCAAATTGAGGATTTTGTTCTATCTTAGAGCTGCATAGTATTCCATTGTGTACATATATTACATATTCTTGTTCCATTCATCCTTATTGGGCACTTTATTTGTTACCCTGTCTATTGTACTAAGTGTGGTGATGAACATATGTGTGCATATGTCCATTTGAGTTAATGTCTTGGGCTTCCATTGGAATTGAGCCCATTCAAATTGGAATTCATATTTATAGTTGTTTTAACAAAATTATTAGGAGAAAAGAGGGGAAAGTGCAGACTCTGTCACTAATATTATGGAGTTGGGTAGGGACATCCTAATTTCTGTTTGTGGCCCTAATGCTACTCTACCTCTCTGAAGTCTTTAAACTGAAATTGAACTTCTATCAGCTTTTCTTGCATTGTAGGAGATAAGTATCAATCTGACTGAGTGATTGGAGAAAGAAATGTAGCCATGTTGTATCCCTCTTCGGTGAGGTCTGGGACAGGCCCATCTCATCTTCTCCACTGGGGCTATACTTGAGTCAAAGGTGTGTGTCTTTCGGTGCTCTATCACCTTTGTTTTCAACCTCTGTCCACACATACCAGAGGGCATCAGAATCTTTGCTATCACCTCTCCAGTTTAGTCTTTGCTGGGACCTGAGCATGAAAAGGAACTTCTAGGGGCCGGGCGGTGGCGCTGAAGGTAAGGTGCCTGCCTTACCGCGCTAACCTTGGATGGACCGCGGTTCGATCCCCCGTGCCCCATATGGTCCCCCAGGCCAGCCAGGGGCGACTTCTGAGCGCATAGCCAGGAGTAACCCCTGAGCGTCACTGGGTGTGGCCCAAAAACAAACAAAAAACAAAACAAAAAAAAAAAAAAGGAACTTCTAAATGTTTTGTCACCTGATGAACAAATCAGCACCTGATGCCTTAAAATAGGTTTGTCTTTCATAGAGGAAGGGATGACACCTCTGCCTAACTCTGTACGGAAGTCACTGGCTGGTTTTAAATATAAGGATTCCAAAATACTCTTTTTTATGGATTGTATGATGAATAAAACTATATAGTGACTGTGTGAAACATTTATCCAAAATGCTCTAAAAAATGAGCTCCAGGCATCATGACCCCATTTACTCTATTATGGTCACAAAAATACCTTTATTCTTGAATACATGGGTCCTTGAGGATTTTATGAAAGATTTGCACTCATGCACTCCAGATGCTTAAGAAGTTATCATTTTTAATTTAACATCTCTGAGAATGTAGTTTTGAATTCCCTGTCCTTTGTGTCCCACCTTTATGCTGACTCCTTTGCACATGGTCTTTAGGCTGTGCTGTTTTCTAATTGGTTCCAGCCTTCAAAATTGGCCTCATCTTCCATTGTTGATGCTATGTTGTCTGATTAGGGACTTCAAATCACTGATTTTTTGTCTTTCTTTGGTATTGAAGCCAATATTTATAGATGTACATTATTGCCAACTACTGAAGGACAGATGAGGGGTCAAAGTGGAACTGCCCACTGCAGTGGGTGAGCACAGGTTCAAAGAGGAAGTTTCCTTTCTGTTGTATTTTCTATATAGTTTATTACTTCCCACCCAGATATATGTTATGGTTGACCACCTTTTTGGTGGACAAGATTTAAAAGGACCAATTAAATTTACTAGATACTTGGTGCCTCTCCTCAACCCTCCACTTCCACTGTAAGAATTACATGGAACATGGAACTCTAGACACATTTTCTACCTTATATGTGAATAAATGACTGAACTCTAATGTGAAATAATAAGCATAAATGTCTCCCCATTCTGCCCTATTATTGATTCACTCCAGGGAGAATGTGAGAACGTCTTCAAGTCCTATATGCATCTGCATATTTTTTCATAGGTCTCTATATTATTTGGACTGTGTTGCCAATACTTGATACAACTATCTTGATGTCTATTATGTAGAACTGATTGTGTGACATTTTCAGAAGTAAAATTGTAGAAATTAACTGATATAAATTGTTTCTAGCTTGATACATTATCAAATGAATTTAAAGTGATCAAAGAAATTATAAAAACCTACAAAATGATCCTTCTAAAATAATGCTTACATAGTAAAGATTTTAAAAATTAGGCATACGTATACATCTATTAAAGATGCTTATTTATCAATAAAACTCTACTTTCTTGTGTTTATTTGAATACTTCTGTATACATCGATGACAAGTTTACTCAGAAATTTAGGTCTTCAGCTAGACCAGAATAGTAATACAGCAGTAGGGCTGCAACCTGGCATGTGGTTAACTCAAGTTTCATCCCTGACACACTCTATGGGATCCCCTCAACCTTTCAGGACTCATTCTGTAGCACAAAACCCAGGAGTAAGCCCTGAGCACTGCTGGTTTTGCTCCTAAATAAACAAAATGTTAGGTCTTCAGCATATTTGAGTTAAGAGTCCACTGGAAAAAACATAAAATGGGGAAAAGGCAAAACAAAGCAAAACTACCAAAAAGTAGACATTGAATTTGTAAACTTCTTTCCTGTGGAACCACAGGTAAATGTACAAAATGGCATAAAATACTAGTTACAAAAAAGCAATGCCAAAAGCAGGTCATGA
>PVKC010001881.1:22500-47043 GCA_004027635.1 Crocidura indochinensis
AGGAGGGTCATATAATTGAAAGATTGTAAGGAGACCAAGATAGCTTGAGAATTTCACAAATAATAATTAAAAAATGATGTTGCTGGTAGGTAGCACAAAGACAGCATTATGAAAAATCTTAATGTACTAACTTATACTCTAACTATCATTCTGTGTGTATGGCTTGTTAATTTGCAAAACCATTTCTACTTTCTATAAAAATTTCATTAATGAAAATCTGGAAGTTAGAAGCACTTATGTTTGTTTCCTTGCTTGCATGCCACATGCAAATGTGATCGCCTTATCTTCTTGAGCACTTCCATTATCATTGTGTAATAAAAATCATTAGCAGATAGTGCCAGGTTCGTATAGTTAAGCAAATTAAGCTACCTTATATGAAAACATGGTGCTCTCTGCCAGCATATGGTGGTTCCCTTTCATCAAACAGTTTGCAGTGCACATGTATTTTGCAAGTTTTACTATCTCAATCTGTATTTGCCCTCAAACCTTCCTCAGGCTCTGTCTACACTGTCAAATGAGAAGTTGAGCGATCACCATGGGAAAGGTATTGTTGGAGACAGTTTAGGTCAAATGAGTTTCCTTTCCTCAAATTCTCATCTATTATAGTCTACTATACCCTCTTCAATTTGCTTGCATAAACAGAGCCTTAGGGCAACTGTGAGGTAATAATACTCAAACGTGCCTCAAATAATATTACAGAACTTAAGGTCTTGTCTACAAAGCATATTTGACCCCATACTATTCCTGTGCTGACAGAGAGGGTAGAGAATTCTGTTCTAATTTTTTCTTTCTTTTTATTTACAGCATTGTGCTTCAGAAATTTATTCATAATTGAGTTTTAGCACTATACCACCAGTGTCATCCTACCACTATTTATTTTCTTAGAGTCCACCCCATACCTCTCTCTCACCTGGCTTTCTTCATAATAGGTATCTTTTTTAATTTATGTTTCAAATTTTGGGTCATGATTTTAGTCTTGATGACTCCATGGTTTAGATATTTAGTTCTGTATTTTTTTTATACCGCCAATGTACCTAAAGCCATTTGATATTCCCCTCCCCTTTGCCCCCCCCCCTTTTGCACTTATGCCTTTCCCTCTCCACTCTCTTTATTTCTCCTCAGAATACTCTCTGGGCAAAAGTGTTCTAGACAAAACCCATTTAAACCTTTGCATTCCCTCATATAATTACTCCAAATATCACACATAAGTGATAGCATCCTGTATTTATCCCTCATTGCCTTACTTGATTTAACATGATATCCTCAAGTTTCATCATTTTGCAATGAATTGCATCATTGCACCATTCTTTAGAGATACATTGATTCTATTGTATATATATATATATATATGTAGTATGTGTGTATATATACATATATATGTATCACATATACATATATATGATCAACTTATCTGAAGTTAGCTATTGTGTTAAAAGCTGCAATGAACAATGGAACATTTATCATCTTGAATGAATATTTTTCTGACTTGCAAATTCATATCCCAAAGTAAAATTGCTTGGTCATATAGCAGCTCAATTCTAAGTTTAATGACAATCCTCCATACTTTTTTCCCATATTGTTTGAATTAAACAATATTCCTACTAACAATGGATGAGAGATCTTTTTTTCACTACATCTCTGTTAGATATTTATTGTCAAAGATTAATCCCAATACTTTTGCTATGTTCCATTCTGAAGTAAGATGACGTGTCATTTTATCTTGATTTGTATTTACCTCATGATAAGTTTTGAGCATATTTTCATGTGTATATTGATCATCTATTGGTCTTGCTCAGATAGGTATCTGTTAAAATTCTTTTTGTTTTGGCTAGGATGCTGGTAGTTAAAGAAATCCACTCATTAGTTCCAATTCTTGGTACCACAGAAATACTTCCAGGTAGAAACAAAATTGAAATATATGCATTTTTAATTTTTCTTTCAGAATTTTCATAGGTATTTATATATTGTGGTTGGATTCTCTTCACCCCAGCAGTAGTTTAACAAACACTTAGCAATTATGCGTTCTCATAGTATTTTAGCAAGGGAAGTCCATATAACTAAGCATAGATTACAGTGTTAAAGATTGTGTTCAGAGACTTGTAATTCAACTAATTGCTGTGCTACATCTCGGAGAAAAACTAATTATTATCCTCATTCTACATAAAAAAGGAGTGAAGATTGAAAGTTTAAATAACTTTTCTAAAAACATGCAGTTATTTGGTGGTTGATAAAACTTCACTCCAAGCCTGAAGTCCTACACATTGTACAATTGTGCTCCCTAAGTAATGATTTGAGTATTCTTTTTTTTTTTTTTTTGAGGAAATAGTAACTTGGATCTACCCAATTCAGTAAATATTTAAGAATTTCTACTAAAGTATCTGCAATTGTCTTTCTTGCTGAGGATGCTCAAGGGATCATAATAATACATTTCTCTTGTCATAAAACTTATATCCAATAGGTAAGTGAATATTAAAGGATATTACTCAATTTATTATACACTCAGAGTGTTTTGAAACTACCAAACTTTAAAAGCACTATCAAATAATATAGAAAAAACTTGTTCTTGCAGGGTCCTCAAACTTTTTAAACAGGGGCCCAGTTCACTGTCCCTCAGACCATTGGAGGGCCAGACTATAATAAAAACATAAATTATGAACAAATTCCTATGCACACTGCATACATATTATTTTGATGTGAAGAAACAAAATGGGAACAAATACAATATGTGGCCCGTGGGCCGTAGTTTGAGGACCACTGTTTTGGTGTCAAAGTGGTCAAGTTAAGGTTTCTTTCAAATCAAAAGAATTTACAAATAAACATAGACCATCTGATCAGTGGACTAGATTTGAGTATTTATAGAATACATTAAAGACATAAAATCAATTAATCTTTAATAAAGGGTCAAGAAATGCAAAAAGGAGCGAGGAAAGCCTCTTCAACAAGTTGTTTTGAGACAATTTGTAAACCACTTGCAAAATGTAAACTCAGACCTCCACTAACACCATGCACAAAGGTTAGATACAAATGGTTTAAAGACCTTGATATCATACCTGAAACCGTAATGTACATAGAACATCATTCAGGGATCCTCAAATATTTTAAACAGGAGGCCAGTTCACTGTCCCTCAGATCGTTGGAGGCCGGACTATAGTAAAAACAAAAACTACGAACAAATTCCTATGCACACTGCATATATTTTATTTTGAAGTGAAGAAACAAAATGGGAACAAATACAGTATGTGGCCCGCGGGCCGTAATTTGAGGACCACTGATAGCTAAAACACTCCATTACATTGAGACTAAAGGCATCTTCAAAGAGGAAACATCTCTTCCCAAACAAGTAGAAACAGAGGTAAACATCTGGGACTATATTAAGCTGAGAAGCTTCTGCACCTCAAAGAAAATAGAGACTTGGATACAAAACCCACCCACATAATGGGAGAAACTATTCACCCAATAACCATAAAACAAGGGGCTAATATCTAAGATATACAAGGTACTGACAGAACTAAACAAGAAAATAACATCTAACCCCACCAAGAATTGGGGAGAAAAATGAACAGACATTTTTTAACTACAAATGGCCAAAAAGCACATGAAAAAATGCTCCACATCACTAATCATCTGGGAAGTGCAAATCAAAACAACAATGAGGTACAACCTCATGCTACAGAGACTGACACGTATCACAAAGAAGGAAAATAATCAGTGCTGGCAGGGATACAACATTCAGAATCTGGAAACAACCAAGATGCCCTTCAATAGATGAGTGGCTAAAGAAACTGTGGTACATATACACAATCAAATATTATGCAGCCAACAGGAGAGATGAAGTCATGAATTTTTCCTATAGCTAGATGGACATGAAAACTATCATACTGAGTGAAAAAAAGTCAGAGGGAGAGAGAGACACATAATAATCTTACTAATCTATGGATTTTAAGAAAAATAAAATAGATTATTGTAATAATGCCCAGATATGAGGGCCAGAAGGACTGCTTCACAATATGAATCCCACCACAAAGAATGGTAAATGCAGTTAGAGAAATAACTACACTGACAACTATCATAGCAATGTTAATGAGTGAAAGAAGTAGAATACCTGTCTTGAATACAGGTGGGGGAGGAAGAAGATGGGAGACATTGGAGGTAAGAATGTTTCACTGGTGAAGAGGGGTGTTCTTTTTTTACTAAAACCCAAATAAAATCATGTTTGTAATCACAGTGTTAAAATAAAATATTTTAGAAAAGCAATTATTCCTGATGATCTTGGGGAAAATATGAAATGTGGGGGTTTAACTAGGGGTGGCCATGTAAAAGGCAAACCACCTACCTGCTGTACTATTGTTTCAGCTCCAAGGGCTCCTTTTCTTAAAGAAGGTTGCAAAATTAACAGGAGGTATTGTGAATGAGTCTGTTCTTTTAATTAATTAATTAGTCAATTAATTAACTCAGTTTATTTGGGGGGGGGGTTATACCTGGCTGTATTCAGGGCTTACTGCTGGCTCTTGCTCAGGACTCGCTTCTGGGGTTCTAGTGATATAATTTTGGGTAATCTGCATGCAAATTTGCCTGCTGTCCTGTAATTCTAGGAATTTAAAAATAATAAAATTAAATAAATAACTGGATTGCTATGTAGCAGAGGATTTAGGAAAAATAAGAATGAACTTTTTCAAGATTTTTTTTTATTATGCAGCACACTGGTAAACTGTAATACAGGTAGAGAAGGGAATATGTGTTTAACAGACTCCAGAAATCATGGCTGTGTAAATTCTGTGGAGAAGACTGGATAGGTTTTTCTTTCAAAAAGACAAAAAGTGAGAAGCCCTTTGTTTTGATTTAAAAAGGAGTTAAATATGAAGTAAATTTCTAAGGACTTAAGGATCAGTGTTTGGTCTCATCTTTATATAAAGAAGTAGTCAATTAAATAAAAGAGCAGCTTTTTAGTTTGGCCAGTTTTCTGTTCCTAATGTTTTTCAGGGAAACATCATATATATTTTATGTCTCTGGATGTTGTCTAACTAGTACTGGAACTAGGCTGGAAATTTGGACAAGCAGATCTTCTGCAAAATGAACTGAAGATTAAAGGCTTAAAAACACAAATAGCTAAGTGCAAACTATAGATAGACATGAAATTGTGTAGTATGTGTTCAGATGCATGCATGTGTTTGTATGTGTGTGTATGAGAGATATGTGAGATTCAGAAGGAATTATTAAATCTATTTACAGAGTTCATGGCTTCAGAATTCAGATTTTTTTTCTATACCATTCATGACTGCCTCGTTTCAGTTCACTGCCTTTCTGGAACTGCTGAGCTGCTACACAATTGAGCATAAATAGATAGAATAGCATTTCCACTTAAGATAAATATTACTTTCTGCATATATTATAATGATGCATTTACACATATTGTAATCAATCCCCTTTCCTAATGCTGATTTTTTAAAAGGTAGTTATGATTTAAATACAGAGTAAAAGTTCTCTCTCTCTGCTTTGGCTCAGTTCATGACACCTCACTTGACCTAGTTCCTTCTTTCCCTGTTTCATTCTTTCTCACAATCTGACTGACATTTGCTTTGTGTTTCTAGCAGATTGATTAATTTGTACATATGCATCCTTTGATCATGCACATATTGAAGATATATACATATATACATATACATACAGTGAGTTTTTTTTCATTGCTTATATCGTACAGTGTATAAAACGAATTAGTCCCTTCTATAACTTGATTTAATGAGCCTGGTTATTCTCCTTTATTTCATTCATTTTTTCTTTATTGTGATTTGGCATACAAGTTAATCTGAAAGCTTTTCATTTATTTCACAGATAAGAAGTCGTAGATGAAAATTTAAATAGTTCATTAAGTAGTGATTTTATAGTAAGTTGTAGTATAATAAAAAAAAGCAGCAGCAACTTGAGGATCCCTATAAAAACAAAATTGCAATATATGATTTCTCTCTGGATTTCATTATTTTAACTTATGCAATGTAATTTTATTAAAGACACTTATTAGATATTGTTCAGGAAGTTGGAGTAATACTATAAACAAAACAGATTTTTATGAGGTTTACATAAGAGTGAATCAGAGTACTAAACTTCACAAAGAATTAAATGTTAATTCATTTACTTTTCTACCTTTTTCTATCCGATGTCTACATAAAAATAATTTTCATTGTAAAAACTATAGCCACACTTTCCCCATATATGGTCTCAAATGAAAATCCAGTTGCTTAAATAGGAGGAGTACATTAATATCCCCGTGGAGGAGAGTTCCCAGAATAGAAATATGAGTTTTTAACCTTGTTTTGATTCAGTAACCTACATTGTCAAGGAGGTATACCAATTGGACTGAATCTTTGAAGCTTCACCTCCGCCATCTGTATTCAGTTTAATGTCATGCCATCGATGTGTCTCTTCAAGTGGAGATCATTTCATTCTTAATATAGTCAGGTAGCACAGAGTGCTTTTCACCCTGGGAAATGCAAGGAGTGCAGAACGGGGAACTTTCTGGGTTGCAGAACAAAGTCCCAGGGAAACCCCTGGTGAGATTGTCAAAGGCTGACTGCGAGGAGGTGTAAGACTGTGCCACATGTTATCCAGGAGGAGGAAGAGTGATTGGCAAGGTCAGGCTATTTGCAGAGATAGCATTTGAGCCCAGTTCGATTGAAACTTAAAAGCTTAGATAAGTCAAAGGGCTCTGAGAGAAGTGGGGAGGGGAGGGGTGAAGAGTCAAGCTTTTCCTTGTGGGAAACTCGGTATGAAAAATAAGCAGCTGTATTGGAAAAAGCATTGTAAAACAATCTAACATAAAGCTTTTAGAACATTTTTAAAAAATGACCTAATTGTATTAGGTTTGCAAAATAAATAATTCTGGTACTGTGCTGGGTAAGAGGGAGAATACCCAGTTTATATAAATAATTGCTTTTGTAAAATATCATCTTACAAACATTATTCTTCAATCAGAATCACTCAGTAATTTTGATTTTATAAAATAAATTCCTTATAAAGTACAGAGGGATAAAATAGAATTTTTTTATGATTCTTCTGGAATAAGTGAGAAAGAGACTGTACACATTCTTGTCTTGTACTTCATGTCCTTTTGGTTCTTTATGGTATGTCCTGTATCTATATTCCTCCTCTGCCACATATGTTGTTTCTGAGTTATATTACTTTGTAGGTGTTCTTCTAAAGTTATACAGACATGGTGGGTGTGTGGTGACATCAGATGATAGATCTTTTATCCTCTACAAAAAAAGTTACACATATCTTCATTTCCTCCAGTAACTCCCAAATATCTCTTTATTTCACAATTCTACTTAGAGTCACTTACTCCAGAAGGTCTTTCATGCATATACCAGATACCCTGTGGGGAAAATGCTCTGTGTTTTCAATAACTCCTAATGCACTACAGTTTGCACTACAGAATGTCTTATTAGCCTATGCCATAGTTGTAATGCATTTATGTGGATTTCTTTCATCTATTTATTTCTCTTAAAGGGTCTGCTTGCTTCCAAACAATATGCTACTGAGTAATGCATGTAGCTGCCAGTGATAAAAATGAAAAGTAAAAATGAAAGTGAAGTGGAATAGTTGCCATAGAGGACAATTGTAGAATGCAACAGGACAATGCCAAAGCTTTTGAAACCACTAGACCCTGAACAGCCATGACTCAAATGAATGCTGCCCCCTAGAGGTCATCGCATCATTGTATATCTTCATGCCTTTCTGTAGAACATTGAATTGAACATTCTTGAACAATAATATAATCTATGGCCATTTCTAAAGTAGGAATTTTTCAGGTACTCTCATTTTATTTTTACCTATAATTTTATTTGCACAAAATGAGAAAAAATAAAACAAGTAACACAGTACTTACACTGTGCTTAGTCGAAGGTTAAAATTTATCATGATGATATTTTGCTGAAAATATTGACTCATTTAAATCAGCCTTTCACGTGGATTATATAGCTTAATCATTATATCTAATTTGCATAGTATTTATAAGTATGCATATTATTTTATTTTGTTTATGTGGAAGAAATCCCATTTGTCCTGAATCAAATACAAAGTAGTCTTGTGATTTCAAACTTTATTCTTAGGCTCTGTCATTTTTAAAAGGACAACAAGGAAAAACTTCTGGGAACAAAATGTCTAGCTTAGATGGTAAAGATAATATAAGAGTTAAAGCATTTGCCTTTTCTGCTGCTGAATTAGTTTGATCCCCAGTATTATATATACCCCTGAGTCTTGCCACAAGTGATCCCTGAACATGGAGCGCTGTCAGGTAATGATCACCCCTCCTAAATAAATACAAAAAGACATAAAAAAATCAACCTTCTTAAGTTATGATATGAATTATTTAAGTATCTATGAAGGAATAAATAGAAAACAATATGTGTACATGTGAAATAGACAGGACAGTTTTTGAAAAGCTATTATATAACTGAAATTAAGAAATATTTAAAATGAGGGACCAGAGTGATAATACAACAAGTAGGGCATTTGCCTTGCATGTAGCCAAACTGGGTTCAATCCCTAGCATTTTAAATGGTCCCCAAGCCTGCCAAGTGCAATTTCTGAGCACAGAGCAGAAGTAGCCCGTGAGCGACACTGGATACAACCTCCCCAAAATAAAATAATAAATAAATAAATGAGATATTTAAAATGAGTAAAATTATAGAAACACATTATACATTTTGACAGTGAGATAAAGATATGAGAAATAATTATCTGGTAAAAGTTATAATAATTGTATAGAATGTATACTAGAGATCAGTGAATGTAATAAGGGTTTCTTGATTGTTTGGGGACCACGTTTAGTGGTGTTCAGACTTACTTTTTTTTTGGGGGGGGGTCACACCCGGCAGCGCTCAGGGGTTACTCCTGGCTCCATGCTCAGAAATTGCTCCTGGCACGGGGGACCATATGGGGCACCGGGATTTGAACCAATGACCTTTTGCATGAAAGGCAAATGCCTTACCTCCATGCTATCTCCCGGGCCCCCAGACTTATTTTTAATTTTGTGCTCAGAAATCATGTCTAGTAGGCTAAGGCCAGCCATATGGAGTGTCAAACCTTAAGTCAAACACAGTTTGACTGAATGCAAGGAAAGTACCCTCCACCCTGTACTTGCTTTTGACTCATAATCATTTGGTTTTATGTACTTAATATGGCTTAAAATCTGTTTTAATTTCCAAAAGTAATTGTTTTACTGATGTGTCATTTACCCATATTTGGATATCTAAATGTGTCAATACAAAATAAAATAATAATATCTGTTAATTCTTACTCATAAAAAATAAAAATATAGGCTGGCATGTTCTATAACATGTTCTATTACTGTTTATTTAGCAGCAATCTTGAGAACTTCTCTCAGAATTTTCTGTTCTTTAGTGTTTGACACAATAGGAATAATAGTACCATAACTTACGATATTGCTGTGCTAAATGAGTTAATATAAAATAAATATGTACTAAGCATTTGGTGTATAGTTATTTAGCAAAATTGAAAATTAAAATAATAAATTTAAACTTAACAATAAAATAAAATTTAAAAAGCCTGAAAGGTGTTGATTCTAAATCCCCAATTTTAGTGTCCAGTCACTCTCAACTAGAATATAAAACATTCCAGATGTTCTAAGAACAATGTTTTTGCAAGCTGATTCAGAAGTTTAAAAAAGGAATATTTATGGAATTGGTCTGGTAAGTGATTAATGAAAAGTTCACCAAGTCTGGCATAAGGAAAATACTTGGTAAATAGACACATAAAAATTAAACTTATGGCTGGTCTGATGGCAATGGTTTATCAGAACTTATTAACGTTAGTATCACAAAAGTTGGTATATAACACCCCCCACTGCTCAATTTGACTGACTTTAAAAAATTAAACTTATGAAAACAGATACAATTCTGAACTCCTTATAGGTTTCAGATTATAAAAGCTAAATATGAATAATCTAAGTGTTCAAATGTTGTGGTATTTAAATATCAAAATCCTTTTATTCTGAGTCTTAGTACTCAACCACTTAGTACTCAACTCAATCCTTTCTTTTTTATTTTAATCATTATAAGGACACCATATCTTCAAACTAGAAAAAAGTAAGGAAATCTTCGAAGGAAAATAAAATCACTCATTGTCAAAAGAGCCATACATTACTATGCTAATGATTATTGTTGCTTAGGTTGGGGAGGTGGCACATTCTATGGTGCTCAGTGCTTACTTTTAACTTTGTGCTCAGAGATCATGCCTGGTGGACTCTAGGGACCAAATGTTCTCTGGGAATCAAACCAGGTCAACAGTGTGCAAGGCAAGCACCTTATCTCCCATACAAATGCATTCAATGCTAATTAGTAGCATTAGAAGCAGGAAGTAGAAATTTATCAATTTGTTTTGCTTTTCATAGACTTAATTCCGAGTATAATGACATAAAAATTCTGCCCTGTAGTTTTGCAGTTGTTGAAATTGTTATAGTTCAGAATTGTGTCTTGTTTCTTCTTGTATGTTGTAATGCTGGAATATAGAGATTCTGATGAAATTAAGAGAAAGGGCAAGACATAATAGCCTGAGGAGTTGAGAAAGTAGGTAATGATATAGTTGAAATATCCAAGTAGTGATCAGTAACTTCAATTTCACAGGACAAACATTGCTTGCAGCTTCATGAAAGTGTCAAGGCATTGATAGAACTAGAAAGTTCAACATATCTGATATTTGAGTTAGGGATATCAGTGAATGAGAAAAAATACAAACAAATTATACAGACTGGGTGCTTTTGCTTAAGAAGTGCACTGCTAATGAAAGATTTTACGCAAGTAACACAATAGTGTGAAGTATACAGAAAAATCTCCCTACAGGGTTAAATTTGGGCATTGTGGGATGAAAATATCATGAAAGTAAAGCGGTAGTATTCAGTTGTTCAACTGAGATATAATGGGCTCTCTTTCTACGAATATAATGGGAGGACCAGAATGAGGTTATACAAGAAAGATATTAATTTTTCCAGATGTTTTACAAGAGTTTCTCTGAAATAGATTGGTCCTTTAAATTCCACAGATTTATACTCGGTCATCTCTCAAAAGAAGAGTTGCTGAAATGAGAAAGAGGAAAAAGTTTAATTGCCTTCAAGTCAGACATTTTTTCTCAGCTCTAATTTGCCTATGTTTGGTGTGGAATTAGGTATTGAAATCCACTCAAGTTTCTAATTTTCAGCTTCCTTGCACCCACACTGCCTCACAGCTGTGAGTTTGCTAATATAATGGATTCCTAGTTAAATCTAATAAGGGGCTCTCTACACAAATATTCTTACATTGTTTTTATACAAATAAAACCTAAGTGTAAAGGGGGGTACAAGTCAACCTAAGGGCCTATATTTTGGCAGCATTATTCTTAAAAATATTCTAATTAAATGTGTAGCCTTGATCAAGTTGTGACAATTAGAGGTAATTCATTTGCTGTTAAGAGAAGGGTTTGCTAAATTAAACACTTGGCACTACTGAACTGTCGAATTGGTGTGGTCCTTAAATATTATCTAGTCTAAACATTAAATGCAATTAAACAAATGTGAAAATTACACACAAAAAAATAACATCTTTAGTTTATGATACTAGGATTAGCTTCCCCGTGAGTCAAAATTAGAACAGTTCCCTCTAAATGCCTGATGTGTAGCTCATATTCATCATAAAAAGAGGCTAGATAAGCATATTAAGAAGTGTTGCATAATTATGAGCCATGCCTCAGACCTTCGAAATAATGCCTGGGGCATAGATCTTAGAATTCTGTACTGTAATCAAAATATCCCAAGGTATTTTTTACTTATTAGCATTGGGCTAATACTAAAGACTGTCGGATCTCTGCCCCCCTAATTGTCTTAAATTTATGATCTCTCTTTAAAAAGCTTTGATGGTTTTTACAAGGTACTTGCATTCTTAAAATATAATAGTTACTTTGAAATATTTTTAATCTCATTCCTAGAAAATCTTTAGAAGACTAAGATTTTATTCCGTGTGGGCAAGTGTGGAAATGACAGTTAGTAATAGACCCTGGTTTGTATCTTTAATACTAATACAAAGTTCGAGGTCATGTCATGTATCCATTGAATTAACTAATGTGAATGATTGCCTTTCCTTTCTATAGGAAAGTTGTGGAGGTGAATGTTCCCATTAATGAACTCTGTGGTTATATCTTCATGGGATGGAACAAAATTCCTTTACATGCATTTGTAAAGAATGTGTGTGCATACATGTGTGTATGAGAGAGGGGAGAGAGAGGGAGAGAAAGAGGGGAAGAGAGATAGTGAGAGAGAGAAAGACAACGAGAGAGAGATGGGAGAAAAAATGGCAAATGAGTAGAGGATTTGCTATTGTTTACAATTAATAATTGACTCCATTCTTTTGTTTCCTTTATGTGCAGGATTGCTCTCTCCCTCTAGATGGTGCTGCTGGCTTATAACTAAGAGATCACAAAGTACAGCAGTAAAAAGTTCGGACTTCTGTAAAACTATCTCTACGATAGTCTGTCTCTTGCCAATTTTCACTAAACTGTATTTTTAAATGATTTCACTTAGCCATTTGGGATCACCTTCCCCTCCTACTCCCCCTCATTATCTTGCCTTCAAATTAAAGAAGCTATTTTAAAATAGCCTTAATAGATTTTCTGACTGTTTATGATGTTTTATTTGAGATGTGCAAGATGGAAAAAAACAGATAAATGCTCCATGTTAGGGTTTTAAAAAATTCCATTTTCCTTGTAGAACTACAGATGTCTGAAAACCTGTATTTTGTATGCTTGATGCTTACCCTGATCCAAGATATATGATATTTCTGAATTCAACTGTAAACCTTAAAAAATAAAAAGGCAACTTAACACACTAGAAATATGGCATTATTTGAAATAGAAGAACAAGAGATTAAAAAAGGTGTGGTGTGCACTTCACTGTCTTGACTTGTCATACCCAAGAGAGTCACGGATTTTTTTCTCATGTTATTTTTCTTCAATTACACATGAATTCAGAACTTGCTTTCAATACTAAGATTAGGATAGAGACGCATCTTCCATATTCTTTTTTTAAAACTTCACTAGCCATGATAGAGTAAAATGCTGTTATTTTATGACATTAATTTGAAAAAATAGATGACTCATTCCTACATCTGGATGGAAAGACTAAAAACAGAACTGAAGGGCAAGATCAATAGTACAGCAGGCAGGGTGCTTGTCCTGCAAGTAGGCAACCTAGGTTCAGTCCCCAGGCATGACTTGTAATCCCCCAGGCACCACTCGAAGTAATTCCTGATTGTAGAGCAAGTAACTCCTGAGCACTGCTGAGTATGCCCCCCACTCCAAATAGAACTCAATAATATGACTCCTGGTTAAGTGCTTATGTGCCATGCTGACTATGATCCTTTGTGTTTCTAAATTTTCACAATTAGATAGAATAGATCACAAGTTTTTCATTGATTATGTGGTTATATTCCACTCAAAACTGTCTAATAAACTCTGCTCAGAGGATAAATACAATGTTTCTTGCTTCTAGACTATCATTATTATAGAAGAAAATTATCACATAAAGCATTGCTATAGGAAATAATTCCATAATTGCACCTAAAATATTGCTTTATGGGACATATGACATTAAAGATCTGTGCACGTTGTTTGCACAGTTTACGTGCTATGGTTAGGATGTGATCATAAGCTTAATATGCATTGCACCACCAGGTGTGGTACTTGAACACTGAGCCGGAAATCTCAAAGCTCCTGCTTCCCCATAATATTATATGATGCTGAAAGTAGCACATATATGTCTTATATGCATGTATGTTCTCATATGATCAATGCATCACCTACTTACCATATTACTACTTCTGTAACAACTAGTATATAGCAGCTGATTTTCATTTTACACATATAAATATCAAGACTCAGGGATATAAAGAAATTTCAGGTTCGAGGATAAAAGTCAAATTTAAGTTGCTACAGCGCTAGACCTTTCAGAGTTGATAATAGATAGGCTTTTTCATTTTTTTAATGGAAATCAAATTTTAAAAGTACATAATTGAATGTATGTCTAATTTTATGTTTCAGTTGTACAAATATGACCTGGGATTTTTGTGTGTGGATTAGAGAACCAGCAATATGAGCAGGAAAGAGGTGAAAAATATTGAAGAGTACAGGGGACATTGATGCTTCAGCATTACTCATAGCTTCTGGTTAGTTTGTTGGTTAATAAAAAGCTCAAGTAGATCCATAGGATTAGAAATCAGAATTTGGGATTCAATAAAAATAGGAAATGTTGCACTGGTGAAGGGGGTATTCTTTACATGACTGAAACCCAACCACAATCATACTTGTAATCAAAGTGTTTAAATAAAGATATTAATTTTAAAAAAGAGAAGGTTGAGGAGCCTTAGTACATATTGAACCAAATATTAAAAGTTAAAAATGCTTGAAGAGATCTTAATAGTGACTATAGAGTTGTGGATCAGTTATTCCATCTGTTCAAGATGATGCTCCTTTCGTCTGAGAGAGTGATTAGAATATAACTACCCTGCCTTCCTGTGTTTTCATTCTATGGTCCAGAGTCACAGAGGAAGGGGGGAGAATATGGAAATGAAAGTGCCAAAAGATCTGGTCCAGCTAAGAATTGTAGGTAGAAGCTACATAAGCCACAAAGCAAAGCTAGTGTCTTTTTGTTGCTGCTGTTGTTATTTTTAGTTTTGTTTTGTCTATACTCAGTGGTACTCAACAGTGCTTATTCCTGTCTCTATATTCATGAATAATTCTTAGTAAGCTTGGGGGTCCATTGGGGTGCCAGAGATCAAACTTACATAGGAAGCATGCAAAGCAAGTAAGTGTCCTAACAGTTATACCAATAATTAATGCCCTTTAATCTTCACATCACCTTTGCGTCCTTATCCCTTTTCCTAGAATAAAGGGTTATTCTAAGAGCTGAATGACTCCATAGTTGGTCATATTGTATTTATCAACCATTTGATAAAAATGAGCTCCTCTCGTAGGACACTGTTGTAGTTACTGTTTTTTAATGAATATTGATCATACATCTTTAAATATACATGGTATTTTTATAGAGAAAAATAGCATGCCATAAATTTAAAAACTGACAGAAAAGAATCTTTAAATTGGGAGAAGCTTGACTGAAAGCTAGTGTTTTGAGAAGACTTTTATATCAGTTTAGGCTCATAAATGAGTTGTTCAGAGATTAAATCATTCCTGATTGTTGTCAGAAATCCGATAGTTTTCTTTACCCAAGTTACTTTCCTTACTCATGTTACTTGGATAACAGACCTTTATCTGAATAGTACCATCAGGATTTCAACTCTGGAATAGCATCAGAATTACAATATTTGATCAAAAGTTTTAATTGTAAGGTAGGTTATCTTATTTTACTCCCTTTTCCATTTTCTGGATGAAGCAATAAAAGATGGAGTATATTAACAAATGAGTTGACATTTTAAATGTCTTTACAAGCTATAGCATATGAACAGGCAAGAAAAAAAAAACCTAAGCATCCTCAGATTACCAGAATGACACTGCAATCAGTCCCTTGAGACCTAGTCACTCCATCTCTGCCATACTCTGTGGGTTTCAGTAGCATCATTGATTATTCATTCACAGACTTGCTCATCCCATCACCAATATATACGGGCATAATTCCTCATTTTTTCCACTGATTAGAATGCTGTGATTTATAAATAGGTGAGGTAAAAGAGAAGTAAACCAAGACCATTATTTGCAGGTAGAAATTTCTATTTGCTTGACTCCTGGGTAATCAATCTTCTATAGAGCATCTCCTGTCTACTTACTATTAGAATTATTTGTTTGTTTGTTTTTTGGTCCTCCTACAACATTGTTCAGGAATAATTCTAGTGAGTTACTCAAAGATCACTCCTGGCAGTACTCAGGAAATAAGGTTTAACACCTGCTTCCTCCATGCAAAAAAAAAAATGTACACTATCCCTTTAGGATGTCTTCCTGACTCTACTTATTGGGTTTTGAAAGTGATTTTATTTACCAATAACTGTATCAAGTTATTGCATTTATTTCTACCTTTTTGTTGTTGTTTATTTGTTGTGCCACACCCAGTGTTGCTCCAGGCCTACTCCTAATTCTGTGCTCAAAAATGACTCCTCACAGTGCTCAAGAGACCATATGTGGAACCAGGGATTGAATTGAGGTCATTTGAGGAGTGTCTGGCAAATGCCATAATCAATGTACTTTTGCACAGGACCTACTTATCTACTTCTAAAAGACAATTGAACAACAGCTTTATTCAAGACATTAAAAATATCTAAATTGTTCTGAACTCCCCTTTATGTGAAAACTATAATGTTTATTTCAAAGAATAAATTGACAGACTAAAATGGGTACGTATAAAGTGTGAATTTTAATACATTAACTTTGTCACCACTAAAAAGCTTGAACTGGCTAACATTCATTAAATTCTGATGGTCAAAATTTTAAACAGTATTAGTGCTTTTAAATTCTATATCTGTAAATTAGTTCCATTCTTTTAAAAATCTGTCTTTATGGGGCCGGGCGGTGGTGCTGGAGGTAAGGGGCCTGCGCTAACCTAGGACGGACTGCGATTCGATCCCCCAGTTCCCCATATGGTCCCCTGTGCCTGCCAGGAGCAATTTCTGAGCATGGAGCCAGGAGTAACCCCTGAGCACTGCCGGGTGTGACCCAAAAACCAAAAAAAAAAAAAAATCTGTCTTTATATATTTTCTACATGAGTACCTTCCCCTTACAATCAAAGAAGAAAGAATCAAGAAATAAGATGGAATGCAAGATGCATACTTTTTTAATATCCATCTTCAGTCTCTCCCAAATAATTCTGAACTTCTCCTAAAGCTGGAGACCTTTTTACTGGGCCCCTAGTGTTTGGTGTAGCCCAGCAGACATCACCCAGCACAAAGCAAGGGCTCATACATCATAATTAAAATAATTATGCATTCAAATCACCTGAAAGGATTAAGGAGGTGAGGATTAATTAAGTCTGAAAAATAAAAAAAAATAAAAACACTGGGATCTTAGGGAAAGAAAAAAGCCACCTTGGTGAGGTAGGGTTCCTGAAGCTTGAAAGCTGGTATAAGTCTGTTAAGCCCATATATGTAAAACCTATTAGAAATTTTTCATATGCATCCTTAAGTTTAGTGATACAATGATGCATAAATGATTATTTTTAACACATTAAAAATAAGTCACAGAAAGTAATAAAGATCCCTTAATTTATAGTATTTTTAAGAGTCACTTAAAGTACCAATTTTACAAACATTTGACTTTTTTTAAGTTGAATTTGGGGCCACCTGATCAGTAAAAATAGATATGGTATAAAATCTTGTATTAACTTTTGATTGTACTGACAATGTCACCAGGTCTTGAAAATTTTGCATAAATATGTTTGGACTTATTTTTAATTTTGTTGTTCCTAAAAAAGAGAAATTTATAAACCCAGTTTTTAATAGATACTAGTATTCTGAACAAAAAAAAGTATATGAATTATCAAGAATTCTGGTAAATACCTTTATCTGAGGCCTATTGGATTTATTAAGAAGTATGACTATGGGGCTGGAGAGATAGCACAGCGGCATTTGCCTTGGAAGCAGCCGACCCAGGACCTAAGGTGGTTGGTTCGAATCCCGGCATCCCATCAGGTCCCCTGTGCCTGACAGGAGCTATTTCTGAGCAGATAGCCAGGAGTAACCCCTGAGCACCGCTGATTGTGACCCAAAAGCCAAAAAAAAAAAAAGTATGATCAATACTCTCTGAAATACAGGTAGGTTTTATAGAAAGACTTAGGTTAATTGGGAAAAGATTTCCAAAAGTGATTTGTAGGAAAAAGGGCTAAAGAGTCTGAAAATTTCTACCAAAATCTTGTCCTATCTATGATAACTCTAAATTCTGTAACAATAAACTCAAAAGATAACTGAAGTTCAACTCAACAAACCACAATTTGGTCTGTTGCAAATTTGCTATGTAGTAAAGATCTATTATTTAATGTAGGAGAAAAGAAATAGTTGTTAGAAAGACCATCATTTGTTAGAAACATAATGAATTATTTTCTTAAATATTGAAGTGAAAACATTCCAAATATTAAACTACCTTTCAGACTACTCTCCTTTTGTCTGTCCCTGATATTCATGATTACAGGAGCAGCTAGTCTTATGGATCGCAGGAAGATTAGATCCTTCTCATTAGATTGGAGCTAACAAGGAAAAGAACTGCTCTCTCATGTATCTCACAATGTTTTCTAAAAACATGCTCTATGGCCTTAGAAAGTTCACTTAACTGCTATGAACCTCAATTTTAATGTATGCAAAATTATGAAGAGGTTAATCTGTAGTCCTTTAGATAACTAAGAGAAACACATTTTTAATATACAAATAAACAAATATTCCATTTAAATTACTTTTCAGTCAGAAAATTAAATAACAAGTACTTTTCATAGCCATCTAAAATTGCTCCCCAAAGCCTGTATAAATGACTCTAAATGCGGGTAGATACATTTTGTTAGTGCTTCTAATACCCAGGACAATATTTTTTAATCAACTAAGAGTCAGATCAAAATAAAAATTTCTAATGTTTTTCCCTGAGCCTGTGCTACTTAAATGACCTGGTTGTAGATATTTGGATTTATGAAAGTTTGACTTTATGATGTGGATACTGCAGTACAGATTAAATACTTGGACCAAGAGTAAAGCTTGGTGATGGAGTTTGATCCCCAATACTGTATACCTCTATCATAGCACTACTGGGCATAAGTAATGACAGATACACTCAGCCATTGTTGGTGTCATGACCTGGCAAGTCCCTGATATATTAAAGAATCGCTGAGGTTACACTTTGGTCCCCACTTTTATCTGACCCAACATGATCCCAATCATGGCCAGTTCTAATATCAAATAGACTAGTCAGTCACGCTGCTCTCCACGACGCAACACTGGAGGTTCTATTAGGGACTCTGAGTGGTAAGGCGTCTGGCTAGTCTGTGCTAGCCTAGAATGGACAGTGATTTGATCCCCCTGTTTCCCATATGGTCCCCTAAACCCTGAGCAATTTCTGAGAGCATAGCCAGGAGTAGACTCTGAGCATTACCAGGTGTGGGCCAACCACCCCCAAATTAAAATGATCAGGGGACTCTGATAAGTGGGAAATGATAATTGCACTAGACTAACATTTATTATATATGGTAAATGTTCCTTTGCCTTTGTTGTTTTGTTTGGGGTTTATTTTAAGAAAATAATAGCATCTATTTAAATATTTAGTACAGAATTTGGACAAGCAGCTAACTAATAACTTTATATTTTGTATCCCCAAGTCCTGGCTCATCTATCTATGTTCTAGCTTGCAGGGTCACCATTGGTGTCAAACGGTGTTGGAGAAATCTTTAGATTTACTGGGCAGGGCTGACCTGGCTTTGATCCCTGGCACCACTTATGGTCCCCCAGCCCTACTAGAAGTGAACACTTATCAAAGAAAGAGGAATGAATCCTTTGTACTACTGGGTGTGGTAAAAAATTAAAAATGGGTGTCAAATATTAATATATTCATGAATATGTTTATTAGAAACAATGCACATGGGAATAATGGTGTTAAATGGGACCAGAATGATAGAATTGTGGACTAGATTATTGCTTTGTGTGTAGCCAAACTAGGATCATTGCCTGGCATTCCATATGGTCTTCCAACCTCCTACCCCACAGCAATAATCCCTGAGCATAGAGCCAAGTCCTGAACACAACCATGTATCATCCAAAAGGCAAAGTTAAATACATGAGTACATAAGGAGAACCGTATACTCAATTTCAGATACTTTGTTTTACTCAGTTCTTATGCATTTGCAGACATCAGACATTGTTATATAAGCAAATATTTCTTTCCATAAAATGCTAAAAGGAAATTTATTCCAAGAATATACTTGAATCGACTGCTGCTCTAAAAATTCTATTGTCTTCGGGGGCAAAATTACCCTGTCCAGCTAGCTGTTCATAAATCTGATCTGGGGGGTCTGGTCCTGCATCTCTATTTGCTATAGTTCGACAGCGGTCCAAAAAATCTGCTTGCCAGTTAAGGAAATGGGCTCACGGGAGCACAGTCTGAGTGATCTTCAACCATTCACAAGGCAAGAGTTCCCCTCCCTCCCGAAGGGCATCCAAAACGGATTGAGTATATGGAGCATGAGAACAATAAGTTTTCACGGCATTAAAGAGGTCAAAAGAGTCTTATGATTAAGCTTCTAATATTCGCTAATAAGCTGCTGCATAGGGCGGTGTGTGTGTGTGTGTGGGGGGGGGGAGTCCCTCGTCCGCTTCGTTTGGTTGAGATGCAGTGCTTCCAGCAGCAGCATCGGGGGCTGCTGTGGCAACCTTAGGGGCACGATGGCGGGTGCAGGGTTCAGGATTGCAGGCAATGGTGGAGCCAGTGCCCTGGACCGGTGTATTATCATAGGACAGACTAGGGTATCGCTTGCAGTTTCCAAAATATGTGTGGTAAGCACTTGAGAATCCATAGCAGCCACCTGGTCTTACAGGTGCCGTATGCATTTAAGTTTCTCAAGGAGTTGTGTGAGTTCTATCTCCTTCCTAATCAGAGGATCCTCCATGCCTGAATCCACCAGATTGGGTGCACAGAACTGAGGTTTGGAGGGATAAGGCGGTGACGCTGATGATATATGGCAGCCTCATCCTCTAGGGTCTGGACATCTAGAGGGTCTAAGGGTTCCTCCGAGTCCTTCCCAGAAGGGTCCTCAGAAGAGGGAGAAACAGATTTTCTGGGAGAAGTTTCAGAAACAATGGAAAGAGAGAATGGGGGACTAGAACTAGCTTGACAGGAATGGTTTATGTTAGCAAGAGAAGCTTCAGAAGCAGCCCGAGAGAGAGGGCACAAGCAATGCTCAGCTACAGAAAGAAATTGTCGTTTATTGGGGTCACTCTCAGCCCCTTCAACAATATCTTTAATCAAGCCCCAATAGGTAAGAATGGTATTTATAACATCCTTCTGGCCTTCCTCCATTAGAATGGTATTTAATTCACGGCCCATTTCTTGCCATTTTGAAAGATGGATTTCTGGGCCAGTTATGATGAATCATGGACACTTGTTATGAACAAAGAGAAAAAACCTGACAAGAGCCTTTCCTTTAACCCTAACACCTCTTTCCTTGAGAGATACCTTCAGTGTCTTGACAAAGGCAGTCTCTTTAGACAAATGTTGACCCATTCTGATGGGACAGAAAATGTAAACATGCACAAATTTGACTTACCTGTCCACGATGCCCTGATGGGGTTTGACTGGCATCTTATGATCTGGTCCTCGAGGTCCTGTCCGATTCCGACGACTGGGGTGTCCGTACTCTACATCCACGTTGGGCGCCACCTGTCCCGACCTGCAGGACTTAGTTATTCGTGGGGTCTGCAGAGGGGTCCCAGCCTGTGAAGAGAATGGGGGAAAGAGAGAAATGGAGACCAAGAAAGGTGTCTTATCAAGGCCACAGTTTATTGATCAGCACAGGCTCTTTTAAGCACAATTAAAACAGGGGGTGGAGAGGAAGCAAGATGGAACAGCCAGCATTACAGAGTCTCTCTATGGGGTGCATCCTGTGAATAAACTTTTACATGTTATCTTTACACAGGAACCAATTTTTACCTAAGGTAGTAAAGTTTCAAAGATGTATCTAGGCTTCCTGGAATGTGTGTCTGCAGCATTTCTTTAAGCTGGTTAATGGCCAACACCTTAGGTTACTCATTCAGGTCACATAAAGTAGCTTGTCCTGCAGAATTCCATATCAGGGTTTGGTCTCTGGCTGTCTTGCTGTCTCTAACAAGCTTTGTTTTTCTAATTTTTCTATTTTTTGTAATAAATTGTTCTTTGTTTTGTTTTGTTTTGTTTTATTTTTTTATGTTTTGTTTTGTTTCTTGGTTTTGGGGCCACACTCAGTGATGTTCAAGGGTTACCTCTGGCTCTGCACTCAGAAATGCTAAGGGACACCAGGGGACCGAACCACAGTCAGTTCTAAACTAGCACGTGCAAGGCAGATGCCTTAACACTTGCACTACCACACTGGCCCCTGTAATAAACTGTTTTAACTCTCTACCTATTTAATAAATCTATTTTATTAGCAAGTTTCTGGTTCATTTTAGTCTAGATAGCATATGTTTTTGAATGTATTATATTTTATAAAAGAATATCTCATTCTTAGTTTTACATTTTTAGATGACCTAAGTCTGTTTTTTGTTTGTTTTTTGTTTGTTTGTTTGTTTTTTGACTTTACTGTCTCGGCAATACTGAGAACTAATTTATTCCAGAGTACATTTCCTCATCTTCAAAATGATTTGAAACTTTGGTAAATATTGTAAAAAATAGTATGTGTTAGTATATTTTTCTAAAATAGCCAAATTATCTAATCGCTAAAAACTATAATTCTCTAATGTGACAAAGATTTCTTATTACACTAATATGGTGATCATGTTATACAGTTGATTAATCTGTTCTATTTTGTTGAGTCAATTTCAATAAAAATTAAGTGTCTAATGAACAATTTTAAATATTAGAGAAGATCATTAAATAGTTTACCTTTAGACTAAAGCTGCCAAAGTGGCACTTTGAATTCTTTTCGGTAGTTTTTTGGGGCAACTTTCATGGCAGCACACTTTTAAATTCAGATAGTCACAAGTGCGTATTGCTCCTCTTCCTGTTTGATGGTGTTCTACAGAAGAAGCATTTTCTCTTTGTCCCACAGTAGTAGACCTCAGCTCAAAGGATTTTTGTACCCATTGACCATTTGAAAATGTTTTAGTTGGTACATGGTAATAATTATTGAATTCCAATAATAATTTATTCTTTAAGGATAATGTTCCTTATTGTTCAAATTGGTAGGGAAACTTCTATTAGAGATTTGTCATAGGCATTTCTAGAATTCAGAGACTTGTTCTAAACTCTGTGAAACTTATACAAATGTATTTGTAATTGAAAAATTACTGGCATTTTAAAGAAATGAACAAAACCCCTTGTATATGTGTTCTCAGAAAAATATGTGTTCCTAGGGCATATCCCTAGGAGTGGATTAGTCAGATCGAATGGGAGCTCAATTTCCAGTTTTTGGAGGAATCTCTATATCGCTTTCCATAGAGGTTGGACTAGACAGCATTCCCACCAGCAGTGGATAAGAGTTATATCCTAGGAATGCAAGAATACAATACTAAAACCCCTTCCTCACACCTATGTTTATTGCAGCACTATTCACAGTAGCCAGGCTCTGGAAACAACCAAGATGCCCTTCAACAGAAAATGGCTAAAGAAATTGTGGTACATATACACAATGGAATATTATGTAGCCATCAGGAGAGATGCAGTCATGAAATTTTCCTATACATAGATGTACATGGAGTCTATTATGCTGAGTGAAATAAGTCAGAGGGAGAGAGAGATGCAGAATAGTCTCACTCATCTATGGGTTTTAAGAAAAACAAAAGTCATCTTTGCAACAATCCTCAGAGACAATGAATGAGAGGAGAACGGGAACTTCCAGCTCACTTCATGAAGCTCACCACAAAGAGTGGTGAGTGAAGTTATAGAACTAACTACACTGAGAACTGCCATAATCATGTGAATGAATGAGGGAACTGGAAAGCCTGTCTAGAGCACAGGTGGGAGTGGGGTGGGATGGAGGGAGATTTGGGACAATGGTGGTAATGTTGTACTGGTGAAGGGGGGTGTTCTTTACATGACTGAAACCTAATCACAACCATATCTGTAATCAAGATGTTTAAATAAATAAAAAAATTAAAAAAGAAAAATATGTAACATGTAATTATAATCTGTGTTTACATAATACATTTTGATAAATTAAATATTTATTGATTTTTTTAATTTTTTTATTTTTGATTTATAATTTTTAAGCATTGAAATATATTCTGCTTTTGTTGATTGGAATAATTAACAATGTCAAACAAACATCACTACCCAAAAATCAAACAAATTCGGTGCAGATTCAGTGGAGAGATTGTGCAGTGTTTATGACACTTGTCCTTCTTGCAGCTACACCTGTCAGGTTCTAAAAACATGTATTATTCATGAATAATTGCCAGGAGTAGGGTTTGACTGCCATAGTCAAAGTGTAGAAGTCAAATCTCCCCTCCCCAAAAAAGAAAACAACAAGAACAGAAAAATAGATTCAGTGTAATTTCTTCTAGAATTTCAATTACATGTCCCAAAGACTTAAAACAAATACTGTTTGAATTTATAAGGGGCCATGAGATTCTTCAAATAGTCAAAGTTATTCTAAGAAAAAAAATAAAGTTTTTTTTTTACTGGAATGCTCACTGGATATTTCATCTGACGATTCTTTATGTACGGTTATTCTATGCCACCTTCATTCCCCTCCCCCCCTGCCTCTCAAACCAATAATGAAAGTCTCTGGAAGGACTACACCCATTCTCGGAGTATATGACCCCCCTCTCTTTTTTTTATTTACTTATTTTTATTTATCCGTTTTTTCTCTTTATCTTCTATTTTTTTTCTTCTTTCTCAAACAAA
>PVKC010001882.1:0-47020 GCA_004027635.1 Crocidura indochinensis
GTCTCCACTGTCATAGGGGTGTGACCAGCAGCAAGACACAGTGAGCGAGGATACAGAGCAGCAGGAACCACCTCTCACACACTCTGTGTGAGATCAGTCTGGGAGAACAGTGAGTAGATGACTGCAGGCCATCTGGGGGTCTGGGCACGGGTGCAAATACCCCCGAGCCTGGACCCCATATAAGACGCATCCACTTTTCCATCCCCATTTTGGGGAAGAAAAGTGCATCTTATATGGCAAAAAATACGGTACTCCTGACTAAGCACTCAGAAATTGCCCCTGGCTTGGGGGTACCGTATGGGATCAAACCGTGGTCCTTCTTTGGCTAGCCCTTGCAAGGCAGACACCTTACCTCTAGCGCCACCTCGCCGGCCCCAAGAATTTTCTTTAGATAATTTGAAAATATTGTATTTATTATATTTTGTAGTTACTTGAAAAACCTAATTAAATCTTTATGTAAACTTGGATTTTCTTATAATTTCTATGATTGATTTTTATGGTCCCTTCTCTAAACAAGATACTACATTTGTTTTTATATTTTAATTATTGTTATTGTAACCAAAAAATGAATAACAAATCTTTCACAGTAATATTTAAGGTACATAGTGACAATAAATCAGGGCCATTCCCACCACCAGGTTGTCCTCCCTCCACTCCTTTTCCCAACATGTGTTCTATCTCTTCCTCCTTTGCCCCCCGGAGTGCTAGTGTAACTATTCCCTCTGTATATAGCTTGTTATTGATATGGTATCGATTCTGTTGTTATTGACTTTGGATTTGGTGTTTAAGTCTGATCATTTTTTATTTCCACTCAATGTTCATATGGCTATTAGGTCCTGGTACCATTCATTTATAATTTCCCCTTCAATTCATGAGGAAGAACAAGATAACTCATGTTGTAAGATTCTACTGTACATTTGTTTTTATTCTTGTCTCTCACAATATGGGAATCCTTTATGGTGTTTGTCTACAATAATAAAGATGGAAATGATCTTCACTTTGTTTTTACTCCTGCTCTTGCTGTTTTAAAATGACAATTGCATGTATTAAATTGCTTTGTCCTTTATTTTAAATGTTTAATGTAGCATCTAGATCATCATTTATATCTATTTAATAGGGCTATACCCCAAAAATTTAATGTAATAGCCCTGACATCTAGTTGTATCTTTATTTAAAATGAGTTTATTTTTTGTTAAAAATATTAGTAAAAACTATTTTTCTTATTATTTTATAATATTACCAATTGCATTCTTTATTTTTCTTTTTAGTATATTTGGTCACATCAAAATATGTTCAGTGCTTTTTTAGGGATCACAATTGATGATGTTCAGAGGACCACATATGCTGCCAGAATTTGAATTCAGGTTAGCTACATCAATTCAGTTTGGTTCACTATTTACCCATTGTAAGTCTTGTACAGTAATGGCCCATTACTTTCTTACTTTTAATTTTGTTCACTTTTTAATATTGATTTGAATTTTGTTTTAGAATATCCTAATATTATTGTAGATAGGGTTTCTGGTTTGCAAGAGATCCACTTTGATTCTATTTCAGGCACCCTATGGTCCCATAGGTCTGCCAAATATGATGCCCAAGTAGAGCCAGTAGTAAAACCTGAGCTCTGCTGGGGGTGCCCCCAAATAAAGAATATTGCAAAAGAACAAGAATATCTAAATTTAATAATTATGTGTTGTCTATTTAAACAAATTTTCTGCAAAAATTTTAATAATGATATTTAATCTTATGTTCAAATGTTAACTTTTTGTATTCTGTTTCAGTGGATTTCTCCTTTTTATCTATATTTATTGACTTCAACAAATTTGGGCCATCCCTGGTGACCCTCAGGGGTTACTCCTGGTTTACTCTTAGAAATCACTCCTGGTAGGTTCAGGGGACAGTTTAGGGTACCAGGTATCAAACTACTTTGGGCTGTGTGCAGGGCAAATCCCCTACCTACTGTGTGGTCACTTATGCCACAATTTCTACAAGTTTTATTTTAGGAAGCTACGTGCTCTTAATTTATCCTGAAGGTAACTTACATTATTATTATTGCTTTAATTTTATTCTATTCCTATGGTTTCTGGAAAGCTTTTAAAATTTAATATCCCAGGTCAATAAAATACCACATTTGTCTGTATTACTGTTATAAAATCTGTCTGCTAACTCTCTTTTTAATCAAATTATTATATTTTATATGCTTTTGTATAATTGTAATTTTAAAATCTTTATATTACCAATAATTTTAAAATAGTTTTGCTTAACATTTTTAATATTTGGTTTCTTTTTATATTTACCTTAGAGGTACATCAAGAACTAAAGCAGAAAATATACTGAAATGATAGGGGCTGAGGGGATGAATTTCTAGCCCACATGATTGGCGTGTGTGCATTGAATAGGAGAAATGAGTTGCATGCTTAGCATCATGTAGTGTCCTGTGCACTGAGCTGTGAGAAGCCCCCCTGCACTGCCACATTTGTTCTAAAACAAAACAATTTTAAAAAGGATCTTAGGCCCCCAAATTTACATGCCTAAAAGCATTGAAAAACTGGCTTGAAAAATATCAAACAGCTGTCCTAAAATTTTTTCTTCTTTGAGGAGAAGTTTGAGGAGGACATAGATAGCAGTGTGCAGTTCTTACTCCTAGCTTTGTGCGCATGAATAAGTCACTCTTGGCAATTTTCAGAGAACTATATAGGGTGCCAGACATTGAATTACAGTCAACCATATGCAAAACAAGCAACTAATTCCTTTACTATTTCTCTGGCACTGAAAGGGAGACTTTTCTACCTCTAGATCTTTTACCTTTTAGCTCACTTCCTCCCAAAAGTAAACTGCTCACAAGTGATTGTATATACCCTGTTTAATTTTATAAAGTGAAACTCTTGTGATGCCCCAAACCCTTAACGAATGGAGATAGAAGAGCTATCATGATACTAAAGTGTCATGAAGACCATTCTCACATGGGTTTGTGCTCTTATCTCATCCAGGATCTGGGTCCTTTCTTCGTCAGGGTGAACCTAGAACCAGTAGCAAAGAGCACCAAAAAATATACATATAAATATATATGTTATCTATTTGCTGCCCACCTCCTTCAGACAATCATGGGAAGAAAAAGAATATTATTACTATGGCCTTTTTGCTTTCTATTTTATTCCTCCTATCCTCAGATTTAAAGAGCAAGAAGAAACTAAAAGTCAATGAAATAGTAGTACTACATACTTATTTCATCGTTTGACACTCTCAGTCAATAAATTACTTTAAATGGATCCTATAATCTCATTAATTTTGATATGGAATGGGTTTGGTACTTGCTTCTAGAACATGTATAACAAAAATTAAGTGTTGTTAGGGACTAGTTCACATTAGGTTCTGCTGCTCTCATAGGTCTCTGCTTTCGATTTGGTAATGAAAAAGATGAATTATCAAGGTGTAAAGATACTCATGATTCCTATTAATAGATCCACCATGTATATTTTGTTAACAATCCATGACAAGTTACTATTATTTTTAGCAATCATATAAGATGGTCATTTGAAAAACAATTCTCACAACAGAATAGTTTTCAAATGGTGATAGGTAGTTCTGACTTAAGGCAATCTTGTAAATTTGAGAGATTCCGAGTCAGAGATATCCAGAAAAAAATGCTGCAGTACTTATAGAAACTCTGATATAGTTAATATTTTAAGTCTTATGCCACTGACTTTAGCATGACTTGGTAGGCTGCAATCAAAAACTAATACAAAATATTGAAACATAGAAAAATGTAATTATTGATTCAAAACCATATTATTGTTTTTCCAATTATCTGCCTGTCAAACTATTTTCCAAATTGGCTGTCTATCTTACATTCCTAGTAAGGTTTGCTGTTGTTCTGCATTTAGAGCTGGAAACATTTGACTTTTATTATTTCAATTAGGGCAGACAAGAGGTATCTTAATGTAATGTTTGATCTCCTAATAACATAAGATCTTAAATACCACCTATATCCTTAGTTAACTCTCTGTTATGAACTTTTGCCGATTTTTCATCAAAATTCCATATTGTCTTATGGTTGAAGAATTTCTTATACAGTTTGGATGTTACCTCTTTATAAAATGTCTTTTTATAATATCTTCGACATATTATGATTTATCTTTCTCTGGTCGTGGCTGATCTTTTCATGCAGAATATGGAACTCATTAAATTATAACTGGTGTGTATTTTTATTAGTTGTAGGGAATAAGAAAACTTGTTCTTGGAGGCTCTATGAAGCTCCAAGTAGTGATGGGGCCCATGTCTTTGCACATTTCAGGCAGCTTCTGTACTACTGGAGACATCATGAATGTACAATTCAGAAATTATATTTTTATAATCTCAATATTGTACCTAAATATTATCACCATATCCAAGATTATATAAAATATCTCAAATGTTATCTTCTATGTGTTTTATAGTTTTATATTTCACATTTTGGTATTTGATATATTCTGTGTATGAGATCATATATTTAATTAAATACTGTTTATTGCTTGGGTTCATGGTTCCTCATATGTTTGGAGCACGTTTTAATATGTATATTATTTGTTTTATTATCTTTTGCCACATGTTAACATCTATTTTATTTTGGTACAATTTATGTTTCATCAATTTCATCAGTTTCAAATGTAGAATTTGATGAGTTTGCACAAATGATTACAGGGTAAGGTTACCACTATAATCATAATCAAAACTCTCTTCATCACCTCAAATAGTTCTCTAGAGATTCTTTGTACTTAATTTCATGCCCCAGTTGCAGTCTATAGCAAATGATGATCTGATTTCTGTAACTACAGATGTCTCTTTGCGAATTCTATGTAAAAATAATTGCACATTACATGATATTTTGTCTGTCTTATCACCTAAAATAATTGAAATTCACCTCAATTGATAGAAATTGATACTAGTTTAGGGTTTTATGTATAGATCTGCCATAAAATTTTGAGAACTGATCTTGTTATGCACGGCACTTGCTGCGTTTTATGATAAATCTCTGGTAGAATTTCTTCCCCATAATAAATAAATATACAAAAATATATCATGATATGTATGTGGAGTATATATATATATAGGTATAGATAGATGATAGATAAATAGATAGATAGATAGATGATAGATAGATAGTAAAATAACTAACCATAATTACCTCACTATACTGTACCCAAAATTGCATCATGAGTTCCAGTGACTCCTAATATCACCAACATTTGCTGTCTTGAGGTACTTTAATCATTTTACCTAATTTCAGTGGTGTGATTTGTATGATCTTAATGACTTTTGTATTATGTATACTTTTATTGTACCTATTTTCCATTTAGTACTCTATAATTGAATATTTACTTTTTTAATATTTTGTTATTTTGTGAAGACAAAGATGCAAAGAAAAAGGACAAGGTGAAGTTACAGTGGGAAGAAAATGACCCAGAACCAAAAGAAATCCCCTTTATTTTGAATTTTCTTTTTTTTTTTTTTTTGGTTTTTGGGCCACACCCGGTGACGCTCAGGGGTTACTCCTGACTATTTGCTCAGAAGTTGCTCCTGGCAGGCATGGGGGACCATATGGAGAACCGGGGGATTGAACAGCGGTCCGTCCTACGATAGTGCAGGCAAGGCAGGCACCTTACCTCCAGCGCCACCGCCCAGCCCCCTATTTTGAATTTTCAACCAAAAAAATTAAGAAAAATATAACAGAACCCATGTACAATTACTTTGTCCCTCGAGTCCCCAGATTGTAGTACATTATAACATTTCTTAGCAGTACACAAAACAATCTAAAGCCACAAACTTTATGTAACTATAGTATTGTTGAAACAGTTGATCATAATATATTATTTCATTAAGGTTGTGTCAAAGGAGCACAATAAAGATTGTGTTAGAGTGGCAATTGTTTGCATAGACCCAACAAAATATAGGGGACATGGAAAGTAAAAGTCTTGAGACAAAAGACCTTAGCCCTGAACCAGGGGTAAATGGACAATGCCCATTCTTCTGAGGTCTAAGCTAGGTCATTATGACAGTGTTCAGGGTGTAAGGTTCCACTGCATAATAAGATTTGTGTGTTCCCATCTCTATTAGATAAGAAAGTGTTTGTAAGTATAGTAATTTCCCACTTTATTTTTTAATGAAAAACATTGTAATTTTACAAAAGAATAACATAATTAAAGATATTTAGCATGTTGTTAAAAATGATCTCTCAGCATGGTAGATTCCATGTACATCCATGTATAGGAAAATTTCATGACTTCATCTCTCCTGATGGCTGCATAATATTCCATTATGTATATGTAATCTATTATGCTGAGTGAAATAAGTCAGAGGGAGAGAGAGAGAGATGCAGAATAGTCTCACTCATCTATGGGTTTTAAGGAAAATAAAAGTCATTTTTGCAACAATCCTCAGAGACAATAAGAGGAGAGCTGGAACTTCCAGCTCACTCCATGAAGCTCACCATAAAAAGTGGTGATTGCAGTTATAGAAATAACTACACAGAGAACTACCATAATCACGTGAATGAATGAGGGAACTGGAAAGCCTGTCTGGAGTACAGGTGGGGGTGGAGTGGGAGGGAGGGAGACTTGGGACATTGGTGGTGGGAATGTTGCACTGGTGAAGGGGGTGTTCTTTACATGACTGAAACCTAATCACAATCATATATGTAATCAAGAGGTTTAAATAAAGAAAAAAATAAAATTGCAATAAAAAATGATCTTTCATTACATAGTTTTTGTGTCATAGACCATTTCTTTTTTTAATTTTTTATCTTTATTTAAACACCGTGATTACAGATATGATTGTAGTTGTATAATTACAGTCATGTAAAAAACACCCCCTTTCACCAGTGCAAGATTCACCAATTTCCCAGATCTCCCTCCTTCCCACCCCACCCACACCTGTACTCAAGACAGGCTTTCTATTTCCCTCATTCATTCACAATGTTGTGATAGTTTTCAGTGTAGTTATTTCTCTAACTGCACTCATCACTCTATGTGGTGAGCATCTTGTCATGAGCAGCACCTACATGGGTAAATGGGGGAAAATAATGGTTGGGACTGAGGCAGTACAAGATTAGAAATGAGCTTTGTAGGGCAGTATCAAGGTCACAATACAAGATGGATATTATGTATATATATATATATATGTATACATATATAAACTATAGGCATATAATACTATCAATATATATTATATGCGTGGGGGCACTAGCCCCCTCATGGTTTTTGAAATGGAGACCAAGGAGAAAAAATTTCCAGTGACTGTCCCAACATAAACTAGTGCTGCAACTGCCCACCCTCCTTCCGAAGCATTCCCATTAGTGTAGGGAGAGGTAGGGGGAAAGCCTGATGACCCCTATAGAGTCTACCTCGACAGACGCCCAGGGAAGGCACGGATTCCAGGGGAGAGAGAGGGGGACAGCAGGGGCCTGCCAAGCCTCCCAGCACTTCCCAGGCTAGGGAGAAGGTCCCTGGCATGGGGTCCTCCCAAACCCAAACCTGGCAAGAGCTGCATAAGCTGGTTTTTCAGACCAGTCATTTCAGTGTAAAAATTTCTAATTTCAGTCATCAAATCCTCTTTATGATTATCTGTGCTCCAGTTAAGTCTATTGATGCCTTTTTTGAGCTCCCTAAACATCTTCCACAATTCTACTCTAAACCTCTTATTCGAGAGGATACCTATCTGTGTTCTACTTTTTGGGCTATCAAAGCAGCCATCTTGATTCTTTAAACATGGGGTTGTACTGCAAAATTTTTCCATTGTTAAGAATGTAGATTGCTTCTTACAATGTGGAGAAATGGAGTTCAGGGGTTAAAAGATAAGTGTGGCTGCGGAGCAAAGCTTAGGGTTGTGGGTCCTGGAGAGATTATGATCCTTGGTGTCTCCGCGCTGACTCCACAGAAAGAAGGCAGAGAACAGCGAAGCCGTCCTTTTAAAGTCTCTGGGTGCCCAATCACACGGCAGGAATCGGCCCCCAGTAGTTGGGTATGGGTCCTGGAGAGATTATAATCCTTTGTGTCTCTGGGTTGGTTCTGAAGAAAGAAGCTAATTTCCCATTTTAATGTGCCTATGCAAAGGAAGAACAGTGCCACATGGAGTGATTGGTGCCTATGGGGATGCTAGAACAAGTGCAACAATCCCCTTGACATGGTTCTAATTCTAGAACCATAATTCAAACCTTAAATGGAGGGACACTACTACAGACTTCCTTATTAAACAGATAAAAAAGAGAAGGACAGACAAAACAAATACATAGAGGGGAAACTTTGAAATAGTTGAGTGGGGTGTTAAATTCAGTGCACCAATTTGGTCTGTGATTTGACCTGTATGGTATTGAAGGTAAAGAGCATAAATGGGGAAAATAATGGTTGGTACTGAGGCAATAAAGGAATAGAAATGAGCTTTGTAGGGCTGTGTCAAGGGCACAATACAAAATAGATATTATGCACATGGAAAATAAATGCATAAAATAATTTAATATTCAATAGATAGCAACACTATACGTTTTATGCAGGATCATACTAATTTACCATTTGAATATTTTCTTTGTTAAGTGTCTGGCGAAATAGTTTACTATTTTTACTTTCTGTGCAATTAATGAGAGTTATTATTAGTAAAAATAGAGGTATTATATAATTATCAGATGTGTTATTTGCAGCTTTCATCCAGGCTCTAAATTGATTTTTATTTCCATAAATTTATTTTTTATTTCCATAACTTTTGAAAGAATTTTTTGTGGGCACACCAGATAATGCTCAGGCTTACCCCTGGCTCTGCACTTGTTAGGATTCAGGGACAATATGAAGTTTGGGGATGAAACCTGGGTCTGCTACCTGCACTGTAAGTTAAGGCAAAGAATGTGCCTTCCTCACCATACTATCACTCAAACTACTGTAAGTAATTTTAGGGAGGTAAAACTAGTTGGTAAAACAGGAGTCACTCCTGTTTTGCTCTCAAAGATTATTCCTAGAAGGATTCGGAAAGCCATAATTTGTATCATATATAAATAATATTTATATAAACCAGGGTACCTTTATTTTCTCTTTATCTTTTTTTTTGAAGAAGAAATCGTATTGTTTTCTTTTTCCTTTTTGTTTTTATAATTTATATACCATGACAATTCACAATTAATTCTTGTTACTGTAGTTAGTTACTGTAGTTACTTTCTGTGAGCTCAAGAGACTAAGACACTGAGGATAAACCCTGAATGTAATACATGTGCCCCATCCCTTTGAGCAGGGGTGGTGAATAAGTTCGACACAAAGAGCCAAAATTTTAAACTGTGTGAGTCAGAGAGCCACACCACGCAGTGACCTGCCAAAACAAACACTCACACAAAAGCATATCATTTTAACAATAGTATATTAGACGCATATTGCATTTTACCATTTTGAGTGAAGTTAAAAATCCTGTTCGCCACCCCTGCCTTTGAGTCATCTTCCCACTTCTATATCTAGATTTCTTACATTAAAATTAATTATAATTCTAACATTATTTACAATATTCTGTGCAATGAAAACCATTATTTTGAACATTATTTTACACTTATGTAAATTTTGTTTACTTGGAGTTTCTATCTGGAGGTGCTAAGAGACTATATTCAGTCCAGTGTTCAGGGTTTGCTCTTGGCAATAATCGTGAGACCATCCAGTGTTGGGGACTGAATCTAGGCTTCCCTCACACACACAAAGTTTATGTTCCAAAATTTTGTCATCTGTCTTTCCAACTTAATGTCTAAGGGCATAACAACTTTATTTTCTACAGGCCACCTCTTCCTCATTTGTTCTTGATTTAATGGAAATTACATTTAACATCTATGTCTCATATAATATATTTATATTTATTCAATTTACCCCAAATTTTACTTTCAATATATGTGGAATTTTTATTTTGAGCCATATTTGATGGTACTCAGAGGCTACTCTTGACTCTGCATTCAGGAATAACTCCTGTTCGATTTGGGAAACGTTACGTGATGTCAGTGAGGAACCCAGGTTGACATCAAGCAATTAAAATGACCTACTTGCTGTACTATGGCTTCAGTCTCTATGAGTATTTTTTTTATTTTAATGCTAGAACAGTAATAAAAATTTTTTTATGGGGTTGGAGAGATAGCATGGAGGTAAGGCGTTTGCTTTTCATGCAGAAGGATGGTGGTTCGAATCCCTGCATCCCATATGGTACCCTGTGCCTGCCAGGGATGATTTCTGAGCATAGAGCCAGGAGTAACCCCTGAGAGCTTCAGGGTGTGACCCAACAATCAAAAAAAATGTTTACAAGCAAGAAAATGTTGATTAAAATTACAATTGAAGTTTTATGTCTGTATGTGTGTAAATGTCATGAAATCTTCAGAGAAGTTTTGGAATTTTATCCTCATAAAAGTAGAAGTGGGGGTAAAAATAATTTATTAGACATAATAACTGACAAGCCATCATTACTCATTTATTTCCATTAACAAAAGTGTGAAAAAAGCCATAATGTTTATTACTGTTATGGTCCATTATGAATTTTAAATATAAGATAGAATAAAAATGATTTAGTCACATTTTTCTGAAATAATCAGCTATAAAATTAATTTTATTTTTGATTACTGACATTGAATTTAGATACTATATGTCAGACAATCCACTAAAATTTGACATATTTCAGAAAAGTCTTTCTTACAAATTATACAAGTACAAATTAAAGACTTGTCTAACTGATTTTTCCATTTTGTTTATCTTTAAGGCTCCAAAAACAGAAAGAGTGAAAGGAAATTGGGACACAATATATTAGATATTGAACAGATGCTATCATGAAGATAATACATTTTAGATTCTGACATGTGTCCCCAATAATTAGCCATGGATTTCTTTACTTCTTTGTGATGACAAAATTATACCAGTAAAATTTTCCATTAATTTGCAGTTT
Organism: Crocidura indochinensis; assembly: GCA_004027635.1. NCBI lineage: Eukaryota > Metazoa > Chordata > Mammalia > Eulipotyphla > Soricidae > Crocidura > Crocidura indochinensis. The sequence continues at coordinate 10,918 of PVKC010001882.1, forward strand.
AAGATCATAATCAATACTCCATTTTCAACTCAGACATGCAGATGCATAAAACACATGGACAATTCTGACAAGAAGAAAGTGATAGAAAGTACAAATTAATTATTTTTCTTGAAAGTATAAGGGATTTACAGCCTAACAAATAGCTAAGCCATTCATTGGTAACTTAAAATCTAGAGATAAAAATCTTTAGAGAAAAGTAGATCTTTGATATATGCCACTTGTCACAGAAATCATCTACTCTGATCAAGACAACAAGAAAATTTAACAAGAAACATGGACTACTTTCTTAAAAGCCAAAGTGAAACAAATTCAGAAGAAAATGTGTATTTTGCCGCAATATTTCTGACAAAGGAACATACGAGTGCAACCAACAGCAAAACTATGAGGCAATTTATCTCATGTTGCTAACTGGGGGAAGTGATAATAGTATTGTCTCCTCAGACAGGCTGAAAAGCCTTATTATTTCCCCTTGGGCATGAAATAGTATTTGTTTGTTTGTTGTTTTTTTTTCTGGTTTTAGGTCACACCCAGCAGCTCTCAGGGGTTATTCCTGGCTCTATGTTCAGAAATTGCTCCTGGGAAGCTCTGGGGGACCATATGGGATGTTAGATTCGAACCACAATCTTCTGCATCCAAGGCAAAACACTCTACCTCCAAGCTATCTCTCTGGCCCTAGAATAGTACTTTTTATATTTTTTTCTTTTTCTTTCTTTCTTTCTTTCTTTCTTTCTTTCTTTCTTTCTTTCTTTCTTTCTTTCTTTCTTTCTTTCTTTCTTTCTTTCTTTCTTTCTTTCTTTCTTTCTTTCTTTCTTTCTTTCTTTCTTTCTTTCTTTCTTTCCTTCCTTCCTTCCTTCCTTTCTTTCTCTTTCTTTCTATCTCTTTCTTTCTTTCTTCCTTCCTTTCTTTCTTCCTTCCTTCCTTCCTTTCTTTTTCTTTCTTCTTTCTTTCTCTCTCTCTCTCTCTTTCTTTCTTTCTTTCTATCTTTCTTTCTTTCTTTCTTTTTCTTTCTTCTTTCTTCCTTTCTTTTTCTTTCTCTTTTCTTTTCTTTCTCTCTTTTCTTTTTCTTTCTTTTTCTCTTTCTCTTTCTTTCATCCATTCATTGATTCTTTCTCTCCTCTCTTTTCTTTTTTCTCTCTTTTCTTTCTCTTATTTCTTTCTCTTTTTAAATTTCTTTTTTCTTTCTCTCTATTGCTATTAAATCTGAATACTCTTCATAACATTTATATATTGTAATTCACTCACTGTTTGCTTTGAAAATAATTTCACATTCAGGATTTTTCTTTTTATCATTTTAACAGAATCTTGGAAGAAGTAATATTTTAAGTTTTTAATATATCAAATAGGTGATGCTGTTTGTGCAATGTCAAAGAACTCTTCAGAAACTTGATCTGAAAATTATCTTCTAGTTTTACAAATAAAAAATTGGGGGGGCCAGCGCAGTGGCGCTAGAGGTAAGGTGTCTGCCTTGCCAGCGCTAGCCTAGAATGGACCACAGTTCGATCCCCCAGAGTTCTATATGGTCCCCTAAGCCAGGAGCGGCTTCTGAGCGTATAGCCAGGAGTAATCCCTGAGTGTTACCGGGTGTGGCCCAAAAGCCAAAAATTTTTTTTTCTTTTAGATATATTTATCAGATGTTAGAAATGTAAACATGGAATATTAATATAATACACTACTAACACTTATAAACATTATTCAATAATTGGAAGTTAAATATAATATGTAAGTTTTATAATAATTCAGTAATTTTTAAGATTCACCGTTTGTAATAGGTAAAAGACTAAAATATCCATATAGCAAATCCTTCTCAGCAATTAAAAACAACACACTGTGAATATAAACTATATGGATTCTTATTCAAAGTCACTTTTCCCATTAAAATGTAAACCTTAAGGAAATACATTGGATTATTCTACTTTAGTAATTCTAACAAAGACAAATGTAAAGATGTGGAGAACAATTTTGTGCTTGACTGTAAGTGAAGAAAGGAACTGATTATACTGAATTCAGAAAAAAATAGGGTTATTTATAACTTGAAAGTGCTGATATAAAATATTGTTCTATAACTGTCTTAGATATATATTATAAAGCAACAAATTTATAAACATACATATGACAAATATCTATGAATTAAATGGAATGAGCCTGAAGACTTAAGTTATTTTGAAAATCTGTGCTTTGTATGACACTCTAATAATTGATTCTAAATGAATCAGGTATAATAATCTCACTAGAAGAGTTTTTTATTTAAACATATATATGATATGTATATTTTAAATACTTATAATGAAGTCAGTTATTAAATTTGTTATATATGTAATATCTATATATACATACAAATATGCACGTAAGGTACAAGTTTCTTGGTTTATTTTTTAAAATTTTTTATGACTTTTGGGCCACACACGGTGACACTCAGGGGTGACTCCTTACTATGTGATCAGAAATCACTCCTGGTTAAGGGGAGCAGAGCATATGTGATGCCAGGGATCAAACCCAGATTCATCCTGGGTCAGCTGTGTGCAAAGCAAATGCCCTACCACTAGACTAACGCTCTGGCCCCCGAGTTTCTTGTTTCCCCGAGAAGAAGTAAAATTAGTAATAGTAGAAGACTAATAAAATTTCATCATTACAGGTAAGACATAAATACATAAATATAGGTAAATATATACAAATGCATCTATTACATATTCACTCATATACATATTGTATATCATATACAAGAATTGATGTACATGTATAATTAGATACAGAAATATAAATAAAATATGTGTTTATATATGTTAATATATGAACAAATATCTTCCAAGTGTGTTTGTTCAGTTGTCTAGTGTGTAGTATATCTGTTCACAGGTCTTATTTAAAATTGATATAATTTAATAAAATAAATCAACATTTTTTGGAGAAAATACATATTTTTGGTAGAAAATATCACTGGCTGAAATGAAGGCATTTTACTATGCCAGTAAGAAACCTCCAAATGTTTGAGTGCCCTAAACCTTTAAACACTTTTTACCCAATATTTTTCTGCTGAATGCCTGTCTCAATTGTCATTATTACTATTTTTTTCTGGAAGATAGTACCTGAGTCCTGCTAAAATATCAACCTAATATAATATAAATTGTGATAATTTCTGTTTCCTTTTTATGAAATGGAGTGGTTCTTGAACAGAAGAAAGAGAGTGCATATGATCTAGTGTGTCAAGATATCACAAAATCTGGTCAAGTCAAATTCTGTGACCATTACTAAATATCATTGATCCCCTGATCTGTCTTGAGCTGATAATAACAAGACTAAAGTTATTTGTCTCTAGCTTATATTCAGATGGAATATCAGAGGTAATCAACTACTTGTAACCAGGGGAAAAGGAACAAACATAATAACAACACTAAAAATAAAATTTAAAAAATCAAATAAAAAACTCTAAAAACACCACAGCAAAAAGACACCAACCACACAATAACAATTGTCCTGAAATTGAAAAGAAAACAAAGCAGAAATAAAGGAAACGCACAGAAAAGTAAAAAAAACTAAGAAATAAACTACAACAATAACAAAACCAAAAAAAATTTAATTTGTGCTTCTCTCTTTTCTTTTTTTCATAGTCACAGTAAATATTGGGGGAAATTAGAAAAAGAATTCCTTTGGCCGAAGAGATACAGGGTTTCTCCACCCTTGAAATATACTGTCGTGGTAATAACTACAGGCTCCATGCATGTTCTTTTATTCTTCCCTTGGTCCTTTGGCGGTGTCTGGAAACTTTCTGCTCCATCGTAGATGATAAAATCCTGACTCTGTAGCTAGAGATCTTGGTATTTGCACAGTCAAAGGATGGAGCCTAGGATGGAGTCTTTCTTTAATGTTCTAGGAATTTTCTGCTCCATCATTGTTGTTTTAATCAATCTTCTGTAGTTGGTGGTCTTGGCTATTGCCCCGATACTAGAATGAAACATAGGATAGAGACTTTCCTTATGTTTCCAGAAGATCTGTTCACTTGCAATTGTCCCAGTCAGACCTCTGGAGTTAGAGATCTTGGTTTTTGTATAGATCATAGGCCAAGGCCTAGACTAGGGTCTTTTTTTTTTTCATTGGTACCAGGATAAATTCTGCTCAGACATGATTATCACAGTCAATCTCCTGTAGATATTGAAGTTGGCTTTTGTATCAATCAAAGAATGACATGTCTTCTGAATTCATCTTATCATTAGGAGGTGATATAAGACAACCTGATCTTAAACCAAGATGTTGCCATTTCCTCATTATGAGGATGTCATATCAAAACTGATGCATGTTGGTGTCAGAGCAGTATTAAGAATGTCCCAGAGGGAGTTTGGTTTTTGGAACTGTTGCGGAGGACTGTGTCAGTTCTGTCTGGGATCTAGGGTTCAGGGTTGGACGGTCACTGTCTAATCACATGGAGTCTAAGTTAGAACCACATGACATATGTTCAAGGTGGGGGGTGCTACGTATTGTAAAGTATATGAGTTCCTATCCCTAGTAGAAAAGAGCTTGCTTCTGTACGTAAAATATCCCCTTTTTTAATATGCCTTTGCAAGAAGAAATGGTGGTATATTTTATTGCTGGTGTTTTTAGGGGTGACAGTATCAGGCTCATCATCTCAGTGCCCTAGTTTTGATCTGAGCTATTATCCTCGCAAGACTTTTCTTGTAGGTTTCAGTGAACTTCTAAGAAAAATTCCTACCCCAAATTTTTATTCAAATGGACTCATCTATATTGTCTTTATTGTTATGTGTTTTTCTTATTAAATGAATCTATAATTTATTATTTCATCTTGTACAATAAAGAGTTTGTATCAGGGGGTGCTGGGCGGTGGCGCTGGAGGTAAGGGGCCTGCCTTGCCTTGTGCTAACCTAGGACGGACCGCGGTTCGATCCCCCGGTTCCCCATATGGTCCCCCGTGCCTGCCAGGAGTGACTTCTGAGCAAATAGCCAGGAGTAACCCCTGAGTGTCACCGGGTGTGGCCCAAAAAACCAAAACCAAAAAAAAAAAAAGAGTTTGTATCAAGTTATTATGCTATTTGTTTTTGTACCATACCCAATATTATTCAGGGCTTACCTCTGGCTCTGCCCTCAGGGATCAATTCTGAATGGGTCTAGGGATCATATGATATACTGGGGATTGAATCCGGCTTGACTGCTTTCAAAACAAATGATTTACCAGCTGTACCATAAAATTACTTATATTTATTCAAATTTGGAAATATCTCTTTATATAGTGGTATTTCAAAGAGCATCAAGTCAGTTTTAATGTGATGCACACTGAAGTAAATATCAAGTAATACAATTAAATACATGCTTGAAATACATTTCTATATACATGTATAAATATTGCAAACTAAGTAAATGACTACAGAAATGTGCTTTCCCAGACCATGACAACAAATAAATTCAAAAGTGTATTTTACAATTCCTTTGATGGAATCAACAATTCAACTTTATCATAGCATGTTAGGATGCTTAGCTTGCCATAACAAAATACTCTATACTGGATGGATGATTTGAACACCAATAGTTCTGAAAATAGAAATTTGAAAAGGTTTCTGATAGAAAGAGGTAAAGACTTTCAATACCATTTTGTTTAATTATATTGTATTGAGGTCTTAAGCTTGTGGCCCTTTGTATCATATTATTTTCCAGACGGATCATTTCTGAATTCATGGAGTTTAGTAGGTGTGGGTCATTGATGGTTGAATTTTATGGGAAAGTAAATAATTTTTTCACAATATATTTACATTTGACTCCCAAATTTTCTACCATTTTTTAGCAAGAATTAGTGAGAATTCTTCACCTTCAATAATGATGAAATTTCTCATCCCTCACAATTTCCCAACAAATATTATTGACTGCTTCACAACAGATGTATTGGTCTGTTTAAACCTAAATCTCCCTTTATCCCTGCTATCTATTTAGTAATGTTTCAGCCATTGACTCTTCAAACTACTTCTTGGATATAAATGCCCACTTGCCCATTTTATAAATGAAAGTAAGCCCAGTTCTGTATTAATGTCTTCTCTTATACTGAGTATAATCGTCTGCCCCACCCCCACCCCAATAGAGTTTAAATCTGTTTTTCCCCCATAACAATTTAGGTTCATGTTGTTTTGTTAGATTATAAAAGTCACAAACAAAATTTGTATAAAAGTGGGAAAAACATGATGTGATTTAAATAAATCAGTACAAAAGAATCCTAAAATGAAACAAAAGATAGAGTACTATGTTTTGTCCAAATAAAATGGCAAATATAAAATGACATCAATCATTGGAGAAAAACCAAAAATTTGTGTTCTCGTTGATAATTAAGAAAAATCAAAACCAAACAAATGGATGGACAGTAAACAGGTATGTATTTAAAGCTACCTGTAATTAGAAGATTGTATTAATAGACTAATAGACTAACTCTTGCTGTAAAAAGCCATGCTTGAATTATAAAATATTTTGTTAATGAAGTCATTTGAAAAATTAAAGATTTCCTCTGATTCCTGTGTTATTATGTTGATATCACTAGAATTAGACCAGGATGAATTTAGATACCCTAAACTCTGAAGAAAATATCTTGTCTTTTTTCTTGCCAAATTTACGAACCACAAGTACTAAAAAAAACTCCCAATGGCAAATTTAACATTTTGGGCCTTAGTTAAGTCTGAAATCATGTTGGGAAAAATTCTGAAGAGTTTTGGAGAAGCATCCAACATTTCAATTGCTTCCCTGAAACCTTGGAATACAGCCTGTTCATAATCTCCATGCTCTTTGCTTAGAATTTACCCACACAATCAACTGACAGGAAAATGCCCATCACCCTCTATGGCCCCAGGTCCCAGAAAGATTGTGCCAAAACATTCATCAAAAACCACAATGACAAAAATAGATCAAATTGACGACTATGCAGTGACTAAGAAACGGATGTACCGATTTAAGCTGTCTTCTTTTCCCCTTGTTTTGTTGGTGGTGATAAAAAGAAAAAACTACGTAATAGCATCTGGGCAAACAGCTTGTATACCAAGTTCAGCCCTATGTAATTTAAAATATTTTTCTTATAACATCCCTGAAAAGCATGAGTTACAAAAATCAAACACCACAGACACACAGTACTGAATATCTAACTATATTCATGCTGCTGGGCAGAGCTTACAGCAGTAGCAACAATAATAAAAGAAAATTCTCTTTGTACATCTGAATGGCTGCACTAGAATTTTCAGTGTTCAGATGTAATTAGAAAACAGCTGTGAAGGAAAATCAATTGTTCCTGGTAGTCAATGGCTAATTTTCCACAATCAAAATAAAAAATGCATTATGACATGTTTGTAATGAGCAAGTAATTGTTTCTCTTTTGTTTATTGTTTTAACATTTTTTCCTTTATTTGTGGGAGCTGTCATTTGCTTGCTTCAGGACAACTTCTCCTAGTCCATGCTCCTCCATCCATATTGAAATATCAGCAAATGCCCAACAACCTCCACAGTCCGGCTTAGTTTATTCAAGATCGGCTCATTCATGAAGGTGATTTGTGGCTGAGCAAGAAAACATCCTTGACTTTATGAATTTACAATAAAGCTTCCATGAATAAGATAATTATTAAACAGTAGTATTTATTCATGGAATTTCACTTCAATTTATTCCACAAAGGACTCAGATGTCAAAAAAATAAAAAAAAATTAAAAAAAGGAACATTTCCCAGAATTCATTGACCTGCAGTTCAAAGGGCTTTTAAATTGCAAAACAAAACAAAACTAAAACAACCAGATATTCCTTTAAAGAAAATCATTCCTCTTTTATTAGCATAGACAGGAAGGACTGGCTGCAGCTGATGGATATAAAAGTAAACCACTGTGATGCACATTTGGAATGTAGATGGGTGGGAAATTAACTTAAATCCTGGAATAGGCCAATCAGTAAAATTTTTTTATCATGCAAGGGAGTCTGGTTGAGAAATACCAGGAGGAATAACATTCTTATGCTGTTTTTGGTTGATAAAAAGGAGAAAGGAACAAAAAAACAGCAGCATGCTTTTTGGGTGTGTGAAATTCAGCTATGTACTATTTCTTTATGTTTGTAATTTTCTGGAACATTATTTGAAATCAAATATAATGACAGCGTAAGTAAATTGAATAAATCATAAATAATGGTTGAATCTCTGATGCTGTTTGATCTTGGGGCCATTCCTTAGTTCTCAATTCCTTTGTAGAAGAGAAAGTATAATAATTAATCATGCATTCTTTCTAATTTTGGTAATTATATCATAAAACTCATGAGTATAATAATATTTGCAAAATTTAAGGACCCAGATGAACACATTCTTAAACTTTTTAAATGTGAATTACTGCAGCAATAGTCAATATGTGAGATCCAATTTCATTACATCTATGCCTTTTTATTGAGAAAGGTTTAAATTTATAAATTAATTTTATCTCAGATTTTATGTTTTAAAAAGCTGCTCAAGAATCTACATGTATATGTATTTTCATATATCTGTCATATACTTATTCTGGACCACAAAATAAAATTGAAATCTAAAAGATTATGTAAAAGAACAATATATAATTATTGAAGGAGTTTAAATTATAAACTAAAAACTATGATTTGAAATCCAGTGGTATAATTCAAGTTTTGTGATTAAAAAAATTACAATTTTTAATGAATATGATTTTCAAGTGGCCAAGTTACCCTTTCTCTTTTGAAATTATAGTGGATGTTGTATCATTTGCAACTCTATATCTATTTTTCACCTTTTCTTATCTTTTAGGTAGAATGCAAGACGTTTGATTTCACAATATTTTCCAAATGAAGCTCATACCTTTGCATTTCTTCATCATTGAATTTTCCATACACTACCTCAGCTTAGAATGACAAATTCTTGCCTAATTTTAGAAAAGATATATACAATGTCAGGAGACATTTGATTTGATTTGTTTTTAATTGAGTTTACAAGACCAAATGTCAATGGAAGTTGAATGTGACAATGAAATAGTACAAAAGATGACACTTGTGCCTTGAGTCTTAAGGAAGAAATAATATAGTTGGATATTTTTGGTGATATTTTAATAGTTTCCTTTATTTGTGGGACCTGTCATTTGCTTGCTTCAAATACGTACTATTTTATTGTATTTTATTTATTTTGTTTGTTTGTTTTTGGGTCACACCCGGTGACGCTCAGGGGTCATTACTGATTATGAGCTCAGAAATTGTTCCTGGCTTGGGGGACCATATAGGAATCTGGGATCGAATCAAGGTACATCCTGGGTTGGCTGCATGCAAGGCAAGTGAATTACCGCTGTGCTACCGCCCCGACCCTAATTTCATAAGATGTGCAATTTTATTTAATAAGATGGGAAAATCAGTTGATGTATATAATAAACAAAATAATTATGAGATTATCATAATTTTTTAAATGAGTAGCAGTTAAGTCACAGGTTAGCATCAATGTCCCAGTACTGTGTCTGGTAAAAATCCCAACTGTGGGCCCACAGAGTATACTGGGCTTAAGACACTTGTCTGTATTTAGCCAAACTTAGTTCAGTCTTACAGGTAGGTATATGGTGCTCAAACAGCACCATAGTTAGGGCTAAGCACCTACAATTAATGACCTGTATTTCCCAACACGGAGCCAGGACTAAGCCGCTACATCTCTTTAGCAGCTAAAATTCTTACTTTTTTGGTGACAGATACAATCATATGATTAATGTTGTTTTTTTCAGAAAATTGAAAAATGTAAGACAGCCACAGGAGTGGTAGTAATCAAAGTTATGGTACTATAATTTCAGGACAATCAGGTGGGTACCGAACATTGAGTTGCTTCTCTTATTACTACATTTTCTTTTTCCTTAATTTTCTAAGAGATAGCTTCTAAGCTCTATCTCTGATATTTTGATAAAAAAATAGAATTCCCAAAATATTCTGAACACCCAATTTTCTCCCTAATTTCTTGTAGTTGGTTATTGCTGCATAACACTCTAATAAGATAAATGTGAAGTGATATAGAGCTAACTAACTGAAATGAGGTCTAGTTAACTATTACTGAATGAAAAAAAAAGTGGTTTGGAGCTGTAAGTAGAACAAGAGGGACCAAAATGAAAAAATATATGACCTAGATGATAATATAATAGCTAAGATTAGCTGATGTGATGGAAATCATCTGGTAAAAACTTGAAATTTTAATATTTTGGGAAAGTTTCCACTGGAAAAAGAAAAGTAACAAAAAAATAATCTACTTCCATCAACAAGGACATGCAAAGAAAAAAGTGCTTGTTCCAGATGTGTGAACTATTAAACAAACAAATAAACAAAAACAAGCAAAAAAGCAGCCCAATTGTATAAATTGTGGATTCAGGTACGCTGATGGTGTTAAAGCAGGACAAGCTAAATATCCAAACCATACAGCCAACAACACTGAAATCATGAGAACCAAACTTTAAAAGTCAAACTTAAAAAGGTGCCTGTTAAGACTGAAAGCTTGAAGGGGAAGTTATGGGAAGACACTAGGAACATTGTTGGAGAGAGGTTGACACTGGTGGTAAGATTGGTGCTGCAACATCATACCTCTTAAACTCAACTAAAAGTTACTTTGTCCATCATTATGCTTTAGTTAAAAACTTCTTAAAGATACAAAAATGTTACAAACAAAAATATAGTGAATAAATTTAAATTGAATTAAACAGGGAAAACAATTATTTATTTGACAATAGGAGTAATAACAATAAATTCTAACGTCAGAGACTTATAGAAACATTGCAGAGCTTAGTTGAAGTAGCATAAGATACAAGCAGGTTTATGACATAAAAATTAGGGCAATAGGGCTGGAGTGGTGGCACAGGGCGTAGGTGTCTGCCTAGCACATGCTAGCCTACCATGGACTGCGGTTTGATCCCCTGGCGTCCCATATGGTCCCCAAAGCTAGGAGCGATTTCTGAGTCCATAGCCAGGAGTAACCCCTGAGCGTTACTGAGTGTGGCCAAAAACAAAAACAAAAAAAAAATTAGGGTTTTGGTTTTGGTTTGAAAATGTGATTTATGCTATGAAGAAAAAAAATCATTGTCAAAAACTCTACATTGAGGTCAGTTCTCATAGATTTTTTTCCTAAGATAATAGATTCTAATTTCAATGTAGGAATTAAAATATTCTATAATATAATAGCAATAATTTACCTTGCAAGAAATATTACATAAATAGGAAAAGGGAGGCCTCTCTGCGGCCACCCCCCATGCCCCAGGACCCCTGCAGCCCCCGGGAGCCCAGCCCTCCTGGGCTCCCAGGCCCCTGTGCCTGTCTCAGGTCTCTGGCTGCTGCCTGCTCTGCCCTATTCAAAGAATAGGTTCAGAATGCTATAAAAATAAAACTTTATGGGATTTTGCTTAGTGAAGGAGAATAACATTTTCAATGTTTGGATGTCTTTTTCAATACATGCCGTCAGCAGATAAGATAATTATCTATTATTTTCATCAGTAATAATATTACTCAAACATGGATTAAAAACTGATCTACACTATGTATATTCATGTTTTAAAGGAGAAATCTATCCATGTAATATAATGAATGTGAAGTAATGGCAGTAAGAAATAAATATGTTTAATAATTCTGTTATTTATATCAAATTATTGTATCCCTATCCATAACATTTTCCTATATGCATTTTATATCTTTCATAATTTATATATTTTTAATCCTCTTTTTGAGGGGGAGTCATACCTGATGACACTCAAGGGTTATTTGTAGTTCTAAACTCAGGAATTACTCCTGACTGTTTCAAGGGTTCATGTGTGATGCTAGAAATGAAATTTGGGTCATCAAGGCAAGGAAAGGGCCCTAGACATTAAACTATCACTAAGCCGTGACATTTTTTAAGAGTTGCACTTTTTACCTACTCAAAGTTCCTTAACTCTTGCAGTTTATCTTGTGTATTCATTATAAATAAGGTTGATCTACAAATTCTTTTTGTCATTTATAAACATTTCCAGTTTTGAGTAAAAATACTTGAAGCCTCAAAATAAACCTTTACACACACCATGCACAGTCAATTCTGAATTTTTGGTTTATGGATTCAGTAAAATGATCAAAAAAATTATCTTACTTTCTTTTCCTAATATTGTCCTCTCTAATTCAAATTTCTTCCTACCACTCCTACACTAACAACTTTAGGAAAATCATCAGTGATGTCTATATTTCCACTATAAAATAAATTTTATGTACTTAATAAAGCATTTAAACTCAAATCTAAATCTCATGATTAGTAATTTCTTGAAATACCACTTTTCTGGTATCACTCTTGGATCATCATTACTTTAAACAAATTTTAATTACATTTTCTTTTATTCCTTTGTTAGGGGCCATATCCCAAATTGTGCGGACATTACTTATGGCTGTGTGCTAGCTATTACTCCTTGCAGGTTTCAGGGAATGTTGGGGATCAAACCTAGGTAAGCCATGTATAAGGCTAGTGTCCTTCCCACTATAATTCTCTATGGCCCCTGTTTTTCTTATATAAATGTATAAAATGTTTCAAGATCAGTTCCCGACCATATTCTTTATTTACAATCAAGTGACTAATTTTGTCCAGTCTTGTGACAATATCATTCAAAGTGTGATAGTGTTAGAATTTGTCTTTATTTTGCATTTTCTCTTGAAACCTATTTTTCCAAATTAGTTTTATCTATATAGCTAGTCATCTTAATGTTTCCATATATGAAACTGAATTCTGTATTTATGTCCTAAATCTTTAAGTCATTTTCATATTAATGTTATTTAGATTTAGATTTATCTCTATCTATATTATTTACATACATACACAAAACATATACTTAATAATATATTGTGAATATGTCACGTTATTGAAAATAAAGTTATTTTCAAATGCATAAATATGACATGTTTATGTGCCCATTTCCAATGTAGATTCTTCAAGATTTGAGTTCTAATGGTAGTAAAATTTTTTGACATTGTTAGACAATACAATTTTTAAGACCTTGTTAAATAACTTGAAGTGACACTATAGAGTTTTCATTAAAGTTTAATAGATAAGGGTGAAAATATTTCTCATGTATTTTGCATACTCTCCAGATGTGTATAAAACATAGCATATATGAATAACACTTGTTACTTTTTCTTACTGTTTGATTATTAAACATTTGAAAGAACCAATTTTACATAATGTATATTTGCATCTTTAATATTAAATTTGAGGGCATTTATGATAATTTATTTCTATTTCTTACCATTTATAGTAATCCTAACCTAAAGTTCCTATTCAGAATACCTCCCAGATCTCCTGACCATATACACACATATATTAGTGGCAGATCTTTGCATGCTGTAAACCCTGGGTTTGATCCTCAACACCATAAAGTAAAATACTTGCTAATTTCTGTAAGATTGGCAATTATTTTATAAAGTTCACTTGAATAGTCCTATTGTCATCTCTATGTCAAAATTGACAAATTGCACAGATTTTTCTATCATTTTATGACTTCTTTTGTCACTATTTTAAATTTCTAAGTACAGTTCAATGTATTTTAATTTATTTGTGTCTTGTACCAAAATGCCTGCTTCATAGTCCAAATAAGATAAGCCACTGTTCTGGCCTAAGAGATTTGCTGTTTTAACTTTTCTATAATCAGACCTATAATTCATTTAAAGTTGTTTCTATATGTACGTCTTGAGAGAAGGGATTAATATCAATTTACTTTGATTAGATTTCTGCTAATTATATACATTGATTTAAGAAGAGTGGGAGTAAAAATATCATTAAATGTGTGAACATTTATATATCATTTCATTTATTTTCTAAAATTCACCTTAATATTATTCATAATTGTCTATAAATATTAATCTTTCATTATATTTGTTATTAATAATTAATAGCTGACAGTCATGATAAGTGGGTTTTTATTAGGTTTTAGATCATTCTCAGTGGTGCTGGGAAACAACTCTGAAATCCATGCTTCAGTATTTCTCTAGGGGATGTAAAAAGGACTCAGTCAGGTTTTTGGCAGTGCAAACTTTACATTCTGGATATTCATGTTCTTGTCATGATACAGTAATTTTCAGTTTTGCATAGTCCATTTTTAATGCAGAGAGAATTGATGTCAACTAGCCTTTAAAATTTGTTAATTTTAATTATTTATTCAGTATTTTGCAAATATTTTATTTAGCTATGACCATACCCTTGCTTTATACCTATACCTAATATATGCCATTTATTGTTATTGTACTTGGCTAAAGGCTTAGAGGGAACATCATTTTGCATCCCTAACTTCCTGAAGAGTCAACATTTTCATTACTATGTATTATTTAATATAGGCTTTTCATATTTAGGTGATAATAAAATTTAAAGAATTATTTGAATGATTGCTAAGTGCTTTTAAATGAACGTATACTGAAGTTAATATAACCTTATTTGGGACTTGAGAGATGTACAGCAAAGGAGAAACTGGCCTTCCACACAGTGGCACTATATTGGCCTATCTACCCCATACTGTGCCCTGAGAGCATATCCAGGATTTATCCCTGAGAGAAAAAAAAAGAGTAAGCCCTGAGCACCTCCAGTTATACACCTAAAAGACAAAAATATCAACAGGGATCAGTAGAACATAAGCTGTGTTGGGATCAAACACTGATTGGCAAGTTCATTACCTGTTGTACCATTACTCTGGCCTGACATGTTTTTTTTTTTATATCACAATGAATGTGCTTTATTAGTTTTGTGGAACTTTGCACTTATAGGTGAATGTCATTTCTAAACTCATAAAAATTATTAGATAGTTATTTCCTCTTGAGAGCATAGAAATTTTCACCAGGAAAAAAATGAGTTTATGTATTACATTTTGGGGCATTTGAAAGATTTAAGTTCCTTAATCTTCCAAAGAATTAAGTAGTACTTTTATAAAGTAGCTGTGTATATATCATTTTATTTCATATTTTATATCAGCATACCATTTCTGGATTAAAATTCACATTTCTTTCAACTTCTTTTGAGTTCAAGTGGAAAATCTGGAGAAAAGAGAGCTCAAGCTTATTTCTCTTTGCCTCTTCATTCTTGAGCTCTTAACTTATACATTGGCAGCCTTTAACTCTAATTTGGCCTATTTAGTCATATGAGATATCCAAAAATTATTTTGGATCTGTGGCTTTTGGCTTTGCTCTCCTGCAACAGATTTTCTAAAGAAGCAGTGAATTTGCTTGAAAAAGCAGATGCAAAATTTCAGCTCACCCTGTGATTCTTTTCATTCTGGAATCTTGATTTAACTTCTGTGAAACTCATCAGTTCTTTCATTTTTTTCTTTACTTTATTCAGATTTCCTTATTACTTGGGTTTGGAACATTGGTCTGGTGCAAGTATTTCATGGTCAGATGGAGAAATCTTAGAATAATCATTTGAAAATATGTCAGGCCACATTATTACTCTGACTAATATATTTATATCATACATAAAGGCAAAATAATAACCAGGGCACAGAGTTTATATATAATCTTGACATCTCAAATCTATGATTCTGACAATAATCTCCTGCTTTACTCTTCATTAAGCTTCAGCCAGTTCTACATTTCCTCCCTCTTTCTATATATTGAAAAATAAGCATATATGGTTAGTAGTTCTTGGACTGTTCCTTTTCAAAATATTTGCCAAACTCAGGCATTCTTTATGTTTAACTCAATTTCCTAAGGCTAATTAATTCAAAATTTTCTACATCAGTTCATATATTTCTGATACTATTTTTTTTTTGGTTTTTGGGTCACATCCGGCAGTGCTCAGGGGTTACTCCTGGCTCCATGCTCAGAAATTGCTCCTAGCAGGCATGGGGGACCATATGGGGCACTGGGATTCGAACCGATGACCTTTTGCATGAAAGGCAAATGCCTTACCTCCATGCTATCTCCCGGGCCCCACTGATACTATTTTTTATTAATAGCTTTCATATACCTCTGTTTTAATAAACATTTAAATATTCAGTTCCTGCATTTCTTTCTCTCTCATACAGAGTATATAGTCCCCAAAACAGCTACCTTCTTTGCTTTGTTCTCTACTTGATATTCAACATTTGCCAACTTTTCTGGTTATTTGTACAACATATTAATACATAGTCATTTTTTGGTTTATTATGTCAGCACACACATTTTCTACATTCATTTGCTTATAAAATTTTACTTTAATTGTTTTTTTTCTTGGTTTTGGGCTACACATAGAGGTGCTCAGGTCATACTTCTGGCTCTGCATTAAAATATCACACCAGGCAGAATTGGGGAATCAAATGGTCTTCCTAGAATTAAACCCAAGTCAGCTGGTGTGAAGGCAAAAGCCCTATATGCTCTAGTTTAACTACAGTCCCCAATTTTTTTACATTAAAATTCTTTTTAATTTTCTTTATTTCTAATAATTTTTATTGTAACCAAAAGTAAATAACAAATTTTTCACAGTAGTATTTTAGGTACGTAGTGACAATGTATCAGGGCCATTCTTACTACCAGGGTTGTCCTCCCTCCACCCCTTTTCCCAACATGTGTTCCATATCTCCCTCCTTTGCCCCCTAGAATGCTAGTGTAAACTGTTCCCCTTTGTGTATAGCTGTTGTAGTAGGAGTATCAATTCTGCTGTTGCTGACTTTGGGTTTGGTGTTTAAGTCTTATCATTTTTTAATTTCCACTCAATGTTCATATGGCTATTTGTTCCTGGTAACGTTCATTTTTATTTTCCCCCTCAATTCATGAGGCAGAACAAGATGATTCAAGTTGTGTGGTTCTGCTGGAAGAAGACGAAAAAAAAGAAGAAATAAAATAACAAAGAAACCAACAAATAACAATTAAAAACAAAAAGACAGTAACTATCAAAGTAATAAAAAGTACCCAGCAAAAAAAATATCACCAAATAATAACCACAAGAGTGTAAAAGAAAGAAAAAAGAAGAAAATAGAAAAAACAATAAATAAAAAAGGTGTGCTTGGATAGGAAAGTTTTGTCCCCCACCTCCTTTATTTTTGCATAATCACAGTATTCTTTTTAACATTTTGAATAGCTTATTTTCTCTTCAAAATTCCATACCACATTTTCATTCATTGCTTGCCATGTGGAGGATTAACATCTCTAAAGTTGAGATTGGACATAATTTAGCATTTGAATCATTCATATTTCACATATATTTTAAAGGAAGAAGACCCTCCCTCTTGGTTCTACTCCTTTCTCATCTACAGGGATTTCTTTTATGGGCTACTAAAAAACCTGTTCTGCTCATTTTTATTATAACACTGCAATTTACCAAGTTGTCCACAGTATGATCTTTATTTTTTTTATAATTTTTATTTTGGCCAAAGTGAGTATAGTCTTTTAAGGCACTAAATGTTCAAACACCAATCCCACTCCCAGTGTGACCTTCCTTTCACTAGTGTCCCCAATTTCCAACTCACCACCATAGTCTGCCTCCACTCAGTCCCCAAAAAATTGACTTTATGTTCCCTTTTACAACACAAAGGCAAATAGAATGATCGAAACTTAAAACAATAGAGCTCAATTTGAAGTGACTGTTCTATATCTTTATGGTTCTACTAAAGACAATGTCTAAGGTTTACTAGGCCATGGTAGGTGTTGGTTGAGCCTGCCATGTTACTGTTCAGGCTCACGGAACTTGATAGATTGATTATGTAACATTCTCCTTAGATTTTCTGTATTACTTCTAGACTGAGACTACTATAAAATATTGAGGTTTTGCAAGGCTGCTTTAGACTGCGTGGTCAAGAATTTATAGAACTAAAATAAATTTGATGATATGTGAGTTTGATAAGGTTCAGTAATGGAGCTAGACCATTTCTGTCAGAGGGTAGAGTGTGACACTTGGTTGCTGTGGTTCATTCAGAAAGCAAAAATCTGCCTCAGCCCCTTTTTGAGAAAGCCACATTGGTATTAACCTGCATTAAGACATTTGGGAAGTATCTGCAGCCATTGTTTAATACTCTAAATGTGATAATTCTGTCTATCCCAAAATGCTCCATGCACAACCCTGAAAGTTCGATTTAGCAAAGTTTACCCCAACGTTGATGAAGTGCTTATAAATTAAGTATCTTTCCTCCTGATGTGCTGACCTCATTTTTTTAAAGCTCTCTGACTCATCCCATAAGGGTCAGTCTTCCAATTACAACCTTTAAGTAGATCTCTAATATCTGTCTACAAGTGAGTGATTGGGACCCAGGTGCCAAGAAGTCTCAGTAGCATTGAATATAAAAAACAAAAAGGTCAGTTCTAAATACTAAAGCCAAAGTGGATAACGATAGAACCAAGAGGTCCAAAACACAGGAAGCTAAGTACAAAAGGTATCTGTTACACTAATATTCCAGGCAACTAAGGATGAAGGTATGGGATAGATCTGAGAACTTTGGTGGAGAGAGCTCAACACTGATAGTGGCAATCGTCCTAAGTCACTGTCATTATATGCCTGAAATACAACTGTAAAAGACTTGCAATGCACAATCTTCTCAATAAAATTTTTTTTTGGTATTTTTGAGCCACATCTGGTGACACTCAGGGGTTACTCCTGGCTATTCGCTCAGAAGTCGCTCCTGGCAGGCATGGAGGACCATATGGGGAACCGAGGGATCGAACCGTGTTCTGTCCTAGGTTAGCGAAGGCACCTTGCC
The DNA here is from genome assembly GCA_004027635.1 of Crocidura indochinensis. NCBI lineage: Eukaryota > Metazoa > Chordata > Mammalia > Eulipotyphla > Soricidae > Crocidura > Crocidura indochinensis. The sequence goes on from PVKC010001882.1 coordinate 29,542, forward strand.
TCCAGCGCCACCGTCCGGCCCCAACATTTTAAAATAAGAATAAGGCATTAATTTCCTTCGTATACAATATACCAGAGGTCCCCAAATGTTGGTCCACTAAGGAGATTTATCTGATACTCTGCATGTTTTTGAAGCTGCTGCTTGTCTTACTTAGTAATTGACTTGTCCCAATCCCACCGTATGCATGCACTTCTCCAATACCCTTCCTTCTCTCTGTCATTTAACTCCCCTCTAAGACCTAATTTCTATGCATTCATAATATATTTAAGCACCATGATTAAGAACATGTTTTGTTGATTTGATGTCAGTTATAGAAAAGAACAAAACCTTCAGCAGTGCAACATTCCCCAAACCAATGTTCCCCTTCTTCCTCACCCTCTTCCTATATTCAAGATAGACACTCTATTTCTCTCACTAATTACCACTGTCGTGATAATTGTTAGTATAGTTAATTCATATCATAAGCCGGTCATTCCAGCCCTCATATGAAAATTCCAACCAGATCTAGATTCACTGATAGACACTTGCATCACTTTTTACGACTAGCAATGACAAATATCAAACCGGACATTAGCCATTTCACTAGTCAAAGTAGGCCCATAATTCCCACCCCAAAGATAACCTAGAAGAAATAAAGTTATATTACTTAGCCACTTTTCCAATTGCCGTAGTAAAGCAATACCATGCATGATCAAAATTAGAAAACAGAAAAAAAAAAAAAGCTAAATGAGACAGTAAAGGGTATACAGAATTGTAGTAGAGATACAAACAGGTAAGATTAATTATTACACAAGACAAAGAGTGACAGTTGGCCCCAGATTAATGATTATACAAGTTATTTTATCTTTGCCTAAGAGCCTAAGGATAAGTACAGTTTGTCCTCACTTTAATCTTTCTCCCACAACTTAGTCTTTACTTTGTTTAGGTTTGCAGATAAATCAGTGTAGTTCCAGGGATCCACCCGAAAAGTCTCTTCTTGTTCATTTTGTTCCCTAATTATCTGGAACTCTCCCTTCCTACAAATGGGCTCCCTATTTTTTTGTCTCATTTTATCTTTCTTGCAACTGTGAATACAAAATAATTGCTTTGAGGATATCACCCTGCATCTGTCAGTCTGTTTGGTTAAGAAAAAGTGGAATTGGTCTTTCATGGTTATAAAGTGATATGTCAGAAGGTAGAATAGGTAGTAAGAAAGAAATTTTAAACACATTTATTTAATCTCACTATAATAACTTTATTGTTTAGTTAAGTGGTATGGTCACACCAAGCAGTTACTCAGGAACTACTCCAAGCTTATTGTGTGGGGATAAATAATAGTGGTGCTTGTGGGAAATATACTGAGCTGATGTTGAACACATGTACATCCTAAACACTAGACATGTGATATCTTTGTTGAGTTATCATTAAAGAAGATTATTTTTGGGGGGTACATCCAAAACACCCTGGTGTTCACCCAGCCATGTTCAGGGATTACAGCTGGCTTAGCACAAATAAATCACTTCTGGTAGACTTCTGAGGCTAAATAGGATGTCAGGTATCCAACCCAGATCAAATGTGTGCATGGCAAGAACCCTACTTATTGTATGTTTTGAACTCTAGCAGTTTTTAGCATGAATAGTAAATAGTCTACTACTTATAAATAGTTTACATTTTGGTTTCTACTTAACATTCTTGAATGATTACAGATAATTAAAAAAACCATATACTTTTCTAAGTCATGAAGAAGTTTAAACACTAGACTAGCATATCAATACATCTACAGATATTATTTTGTCAATAAAAATACATTATTTACATACAACACAAACTAGTACAAATGCTCGATTAATTGTCATTACATAACAACACAGATAATATGATGAATGATAATGAATTGATATTTTTGAAAAGTTATATATATTTTCAGGAACTTAAAATATTTTTTAAAAAAACTTGATAAAAGAAAGATGACTTAAATTAGAAGATGCATATATCTTAAATGTCCAAGCACTACACATTTCTTTCCACTGGAGAGTCCTTGACCACTGAAAACCACAATATACCTGGATAAAGTTCTTGCAACGGTTAAAAATGTTTAAAAAATAACCAAAGTAGTAAGAAGTACTAAAGAAAGTAGGGCACAAAAAGCAAATAGTTTCATTAATCAAATTGGCATTTTTTGAATGGCTACCAAAGTAATCAAATAGCAGATATGCTGAGATTTTAGCACATTTTTCAAGAAAGCCAGAGGAAAAGTGATAAATAGATCAAACAAAATTATATTTTTATATTTTTGTGTTTTGGTATTAAAAGGTCAAAGAAGGGGGTGGAGCAGTGGCACAAGTGGTAGGGCATTTTTCTTGCAAGAGCTAACCTAGGACGGACCTCCATCAATTCCCGAGCATCCCATATGGCCCCCCCCAAGTTATGAGCAATTTCTGAGCGCATATCCAGGAGTACCCACTAAGCATCACCAGGTGCAGCCCAAAATAAATTAAAAAAATGGTCAAAGGAATATCTAGGAAATGTTACATGAACTATTATTTTATTGTATTTGGGTCAGTTTTATGTTAGACACTAATATTAATCTCATTGCATCCCCTTGGGTTTTTCAGAAACTGGAAAACTGGACAAATAATTGAGTGAGCATGAAATTGCTTGATAAGAGAAAAAGTTAAGAGAAATTGACCAACATATTTATACCTCTTTTACTCCCTCCCATCACTTTATATAAAGATATAATTTGGAATGGCAGACATGTACTTCCTGCAATAACATGTAGGAGAACCTTCATTTTCTGGATGATATAGGTTGCAGTTAGATTGAGTAATAGTACAATTGTACAAGTACATAAAATCTATCATTTAAAATCATATTAGTATGTTTACATTTATTTAATAGATGATACAATAGTATCTAATTCAGGCTTGAGCATTCTTAAAAAAAATACCCTGTCGTGTTACAAAGATTAATCACAAACCACAAGTATTTCTTCATTTTTTTCACTTTACACACTGATTATTTATGTTTACTAATCTTTTAACTGGTCATGTACCATTGCTTCCTGGATAATTACCTCAGAGGGAATAAAAATATGCTCCCTGTTTATAGAAATACTTGGAGCATATTTCATATCTTTTTAAGTTTAGAGTAATTTGTCCTAGTCAGATATTCCAAGTACAGACTCCTCTAACTTCTTTAGGCTTGCTTTCCTTCTTGTTTTCCTAATATTTTGACCTTTGGTTTTTGTAGGTGTTGATATTTAGATTTCAGAATGTACAAAAGGAAATTGTAGATCTCGGTAGCATCCCTAACCATTGATATGCATGTCACTTCCTCAGACCCAAAGGTTCTGTGATGTTAGTTTTGCAGTCAATTAGAAAGATCTAAGTCCATCTTCCATTCTTATAAATAAAAAAATAAATGCTTTATGTCTGTTTACTTTGTGTTAGAAAATACCTGCAGTTGAACACACATATTACATTTTTAATATCAACAAAAATATTTACTTGATTCCAGTCACACTCAGAATCATCAACTCATATATAGAATATTGAATTAAAGAAAAAAATGCAAGCGTCTGATGTGCAAACATTGAAAAACGGTGCAAAATAAAGAAAGCATGGGTGGGAGAGCATAAAACAGACATTTGAGAAATTTTTCAAGCATGATTCTTTGTCTTCTTGAACTCCGATTTAAAGGTTGCTTAGCAACAGTGGCAGTAACAGCTGGGACACCCTTGATCTTGTTGTGTAAACTATTAAAAATAGGTGATGGAAAGTGGCACCATGGAAACAATGACTATATTGAAGCAGGTGTCTCTAATGCAGCTTTTCAGCTTAATGGTGGAGGTGTAAATTGCAATAAGAAAAAAAATCTACACTATATCTTTCATTCTCTTGAACTTTGGCTACAGCTCTTTTTCTTTCTCGGCACAATTTTTATATTTATCAAGATAATAAAGCAATGGCTCGGTTATTGCATTTAGAAAGCTTTAAAGGATGCTGCACTTGATGACCTAACAGGTCAGGCAGACCTCAGTGTTGGTCAGAATGGAAGGAGCACATTTTCAAGTATGTCATCCCAATCCAGCCTTTAATGTCCCTTTTAAGTGAATTTGGTTTTTTGCAAATATTCAATTAAAGGACTGAAAGGGAGCAAAAAAATGTGCCACCCCAATATGTGTCTTTAACTGAAGGTTAATTTCATGGGATGGTGCTTAAAAGCCAAATAGAGATTACTTTTCAAGCAATATTTACATAGAAACAATCCCTTTAAGTTTTTCTCTCAGGAAAGCTTAATCAGTGAAGAGGTCAAACTTTAAATCCTTTTTCTTGTGCCTTTATTGGTAACCTTCCCACTGACCTGCTCTTTCTCTCAAAGTCCCCAGCATTAGCTAAATTATTTAAAAATGACATTGAACAAAACAAGGAGAGATTATCACCTTTGCCATATCTCTCACGTGTATAAAGATTTCATGCAGGCTATTAATACATCTCCTTTACTTTTTGATTTACCAATTTGCTTCATGCTTGAACCAGACAAAGACTTATCCAACCCCTAAAGATTTCGAGTGGTATAGGATTATTCTTATAGTGTCTGAAGTGAATTATTAAATGTAAAATAAGCAATAAAACATGTTTAGTTAGAATATGTGAATAAAATATAGTTATTGGAAGATTATATAGGACTGTTTACACTCTTATTTCCTATATGGCAAACTATAAACCAAATAAATATTAATCTTAAATAAAAAAATACTGACTTTTAAGGTCACGTACCTTATTAGCGACAAAAATATATGTTGCTGTTGTTAGCTTGGTCTTAGTTTTAGTTGTAGTTCTTGGGTTACACTCAGCTGTTCTCAAGGCTTATATTGAATAGTGCTCTGTATCCAGGAATCACTCCTGGCCATGTCAGGGATCGAACTTGGATTAACTGTATGTAAAGCTAGTTCCAGATTATCTTTTCTCTCTCTCTCTGGCCCAAATGATACAGCAAATTGAACCAAAGGTATTTTATTTTTATTTTTTTCCTAATTTGTTTTAATGCTAAACATCTTGAAACCTGGAAGTTTTGAGTCTTGTTGAATGATATTTCAGTAATAAAACATTTAATTGGGAAGGCTTCTCTTTATTTCTTCTTGTTTTATTTTGGGAACACAGCTGGCAATGCTCAGGGATTAGTCCTGGTTCTGAGTTCAATAATCATTCCTATTTGGCTGAGGGACCATACAATGGCTAGAGTTGACTGTATGCAAATCAAGAGTTGTAACTGCTCTATTAGGCCCCTATTCATGTCTCATTGTTATTTTTGACTACTACCAACAGTGCTCAGAGGTTATTACTGGTTTCATAATGAATCATTACAAAATGATAATAATTGATAATATTACTAAATGTAATGATAATGAATCACTACATTCATCAGGGATGACTCCTGATGTATCTCAGTAGATCATATGCAGTGATGGAATTTATTCTGGGCCTCTTCATGCAAATCATATGCTACAGTGTTACAGTCTCTCCTTCAACCCTGCTCATGTTAATGTTGCAAACTCATGTTAGTCCCCATCAAGTCTGAATAAAAATATGACACCCAAATCAATGATATTAACGTATGCACTGATGGGTTTGCCCATGGTTTTCTGCTTGGCCCCCTGTCTCTCGACACTATGCATTATACATCTCTGGCTTCATTGCTGAGTATCTCTGAGTAACCTCTAACTTTAGATTTTTCAACACTAAAAGAATTCAAGAAAAATACCCAATATAACATTATTTTTGGTGGTAAAAATACTGATGCACATATAGATGTAGATTTGTAATATTGTATTAACTAAAACAATTTATAACCGCTACTTCCATAAAGGATTTAAAAAAAAGATTGGCATATTTTTGTAAAAATTCAAGGTGTCTTGAAGCCAAATAACCAATGACACTAAATTAAAAATAAACATAAAGCAGTGACTTATTTTTAGGTTTTGAGGCCACACACAGCAGCGCTTAGGGATTATTCTTGGCTTTGCACTCAGGGGAACATAAGGGATGCAGGTGATTGAACCCAGGTCCATCCAGGGTTGCTTCGAGCAAGGTAAATGCCCTACCACTGTGCTACCACTCCAGCCTTAAAGCAGTAGATCTTATTGAACTCTTGGTTCTTCTAAATTCCAGGCTTCAAATCCAAAAGGTGTGGCCGCAGTTTAGATTCTATAGAATAATCATACAACTAATTTTTATATAAATTGATTATTTGGGACCTATATTATTTGAGACCTTGATTTGTTTTTCAAATCAAGGCAGAAAGTAGGACTCTTCTCAAAAGAAAAAAGAAAAATCAATCTCTATCACTCATGAAGAAGAAGAAGATGAAGAAGAAAATGAACAGGAGTAGTAATCTCAGCAAAATTACTAAATAATATTTTAATAAGTAAAATTCTATCTTTTACACTTAAAATTAGCAATTAAATATAATAGGTAAAATAACTTTCACCATTAGTAAGCAGAAGCACTGTAGAATTAAATAGTAAAGTTTATATATATGTATGCATAAAACATCATGTATAGAAAATAATAAAATGTTATTAAGATTATTAGGAAAGTGATAAAGTCAGTATTATATAATTACCCAGTTCTCTCCCAGTTATCTATAAATTAAGTAGAATTCTAGCTATAGTCTGCATAGGGTTTGTCCAGAATTTCACAAATTTTTAACATTATTGAATCATCTGGAAGAGCTAAAGATAATTCATTTTAAAGGTGTTTTGCAAATGAAAGTGTATGCATGATGGTCCTATTTTACTGAGTTTTAAAATAACCCTGTATTTATCATAAAAAGCACTCTATTAGAAAGATGTTTTATTTGGTACATCAGTTATATTAATTGATTTGAATAAGATTCACCAACTTTCAGATCATGTTTTTAACTACTTATAGAATTTATCTGATGAGGTAAATTTAATTAATAAAAAGCCAAACAAGCTGGACATAATTTAAAATAGTTGATTAATTTTCAACTCTTTAGTACAATCACATTATAAGAGGGAAATTTCAATAACTCATTTTTCTCCACGACTCATTTTAAAATGTTATTACTTTGAAGAAAATAATACAGCATGATGACAATCTATCTCTCTGAATTATTTTGGAAACCATCTGGGTAATATCCTGCCCTAATTGTGCAGGTGTTTCAGAGAAGCACTTTTGTTCTCTGTTACTATTTTTACAGGTAGCAATTCTGGTTGCTTGTGCCTTTTTAAAGGGCACTTTCAACTGCTGATTCTTCCATGGGAAGAATGTTTGTTGTTTAAGTACTAAGGACATCAGGATGAAGTCATCTGGTGTTAGGCCTCTATGAATCTATTATTCAGTAGATATTTTTATGCTTTAATGTAGCATTTAATTACTGACTGATTAGGTAATCTGGACTGAATTTCTTTCTCTTCTAAGAGCATAATATTAATAGGATCATATTCCATTATTTAAAACACTATTAGTAAATACTCAAGTCAAGAAAAATAGTTGAGGAAAGTAATTATGTCTGTGTTTAATACAAATGATTTTAGAAGTAACCAAAAAGACAGTAAAAGGATTAAGGCACTTGTGCTGGGCAGAAGCTGAATAAAACTTGCACCTGGGTCAATCCCTTGTATTGAATATTCTCTCAGAGCATTGCCAGATGTGACTCATTCCTGAGCACAGAGCCAGGAGTAACCTGAGCATCATTGACTCAATCCAAATTTCAAATTCTACCACAAAAATCAAGCCACATAACAAAATATTAATTTTTCCTATATTTTGTGGCCATCTTACATGAACATTTTATTATATTTTAAATATCAAATTGTCTAATTAAATGCTAAAGATATTATCCAAGGAACATTATATTTCTTTCTGAAAATAGTGATTTTGTTCATAGTTGAGATCTAGTTTTGTCCATAAAACAATGGCTCATAGGGAAAACTATTGGCTAGTAGTTGATCCAATATGAGAACCCAACACACATTTTTAGCTATGATCTCAGAAATAAATTTAGTCTTCTTTTTTCCCATTAGCAATAAGGATGATAATATTGACAACTATGTTTCATATTTCTTAGGAGACATAAATACGTTCATGTATTGGAGTCTCTTGGAGACACTCTCTGATACAGGGCTGCACTATTTATTTGTATGAGAGTGATATGTGTTGGTCAAACTAACTGATGAGCTCTCCCATTTCCATGTTTTTTCTGGAAGATAATTTTGAATTGTAACATAAAATATAAAACCTAAGCCAGGGAGAAAGGAAAGTACAGAGGTTAAGGAATTTGCCTCCCATTCTTATAAATAACAGTTTCATTCTTAGTCTTAATGTCAAAAGCTTCCATATGCAATTGAACAACCAGAAGTGACCCCTAAGCTCAGACACAGGAGTAAGGCATGAACAGTGATGTATGTAGCCAAAAAAACTTGTGAAAATAAAAACAAAATAAATTAATTAAAGAATATAAGAAGTTTCATGAAATATAAAAAGAGTTTTTTTTCAACTATGTGCTGAAAGGGAAGATTGAGCAAGATATAACATATATGTAAACATTTCATTTTTGGGGGAGGGGTCACCCCCGGCAGCACTCAGGCATTAATCCTGGCTCTAGACTCAGAAATGGCTCCTGGCAGGCTCAGGGTACCATATGGGATGACGGGATTCGAACCACCATCCTTCTGCATGAAAGGCAAATGCCCTACCTTTCTGCTATCTCTCTTGCCCCAAACGTTTCTTTTTTTTTAATGACTTCTTTATTTAAACACCATGATTACAAATATAATTTTAGTTGGATTTCAGTAATAACAAGAACATCCACCCCTTTACCATGCAACCTTCCCATCACCAATGACCCTATCTCTTCCCTTCCCAATCCCCGCCTGTATTCGAGATAAGCTTTCTACATCCCTCACTCACTGACATTGTTATCATAATTCTCAGCATAGTTATTGCTCTAACTGCACACACCACTCTTTGTGGTGAGCTTCATATCTTAAGCCTGTCCTTATAGCCCTCATCTTTGGGAAATATTTCATTGTCTTTAATTTTCTTAAAACCCATTGATGAGTGAGACCCTCTCTCTCTGACTCTGACTAATTTTACTCAGCATTATAGATTCCATGTACATCCATCTATAGGAAAATTTCATGACTTTATCTTTCCTGATGACTGTCTGCATAATATTCCATTGTATGTATGTACCACAGATTATTTAGCCATTCATCTGTTGAAGGGCATCTTGATTATTTCCAGAGTCTGGCTATTGTAATATGTGCTGCAATGAATGGTGGGAGGAAGGAATTTTTGTGTTCCTAGGGTATATCCCTAGAAGTGGTATAACTGGGTCAAATGGGAGCTCAATCTCCAGGTTTTTTTTTGTTTTGTTTTGTTTTGTTTTGAGGAATCTCCATATTGTTTTCCATTAGGCTGGATTGGACCAGCAGTGAATGAGAGTTCCTTTTTCCCCACATCCCCACCAGCAGTGTTTGTTCTTATTCTTAGTGTGTGCCAGTCTCTCTGGTGTGAGATTGGTGCTCATTGTTGTTTTGATTTGCATCTCCATGACGATTAGTGATGTGGAGTATTTTTTCATGTGCCTTTTGGCCATTTGTTATTCTTTGAGAAAGTGTCTTCATTTCTTCTCCCCATTTTTGATGGGGTTATATGATTTTTGTCTTGTTAAGTCCTATAGGTAACTTGTATATCTTAGATATTAGCCCCTTATGTGATGGATGAATAGCTTCTCCTATTCGGTGGGTGGCTTTTTTATCTTAGGCATTATTTCTTTTGAGGTGCAGAAACTTCTCAACTTAATATAGTCCCATTTGTGTATCTCTGCTTTGACTTGTTTGGAGAGTGCTGTTTCTTCTTTGAAGATGCATTTAGTTTTAATGTCCTGGAATATTTTACCTATGCGTTGTTCATGTGATATCAAGGACTTTAATCCATTTGCATTCGACCTTGGTACATGGTGTTAGCTGGAGGTCTGAGTTCGTGCTTTTGCAAGTGGCTGACCAACTGTGCCAACACCATTTGTTGAAGAGGCTTTCCTTGATCCATTTTACATTTCTTGTCCCTTTATCAAAGATTAATTGATTGTATATCTAGTGAGCATTCTCTGAACACTTCAGTCTATTCCACTGATCTGAGGGTCTGTCTTTATTCAAATACCATGCTATTTTAATGACCATTACTTTGTAATGCAATTGAAAATTGGGAAAAGTGATGTCTCCCATATTTCTTTTCCCAAGGTTGCTCATTCTTGGGTGTTTATTGTTTCAGATGAATTTCAGGAGTGTTTGATTGACTTCTTTAAAGAATGTTATGGGTATCCTTAGAGGGATTGCATTAAATCTGTACAATTCTTTGGGGAGTATTACCATTTTAATGATGTTAATCCTCCAAATCCATGAGCAGGGTATATGCCTCCATTTTCATGTATCCTCCTTTCTTTCTTTCTTTCTTTCTTTCTTTCTTTCTTTCTTTCTTTCTTTCTTTCTTTCTTTCTTTCTTTCTTTCTTTCTTTCTTTCTTTCTTTCTTTTCTTTCTTTCTTTCTTTCTTTCTTTCTTTCTTCTCTCTCTCTCTCTCTTTCTTTCTTTCTTCCTTCTTTCTTTCTTTCTCTCTCTTTCTTTCTCTCTCTCTTTCTTTCTCTCCCTCTTTCTTTCTTTCTTTCTTCTTTCTTTCTTTCTTTCTTTTTTTTTGTTTTTGTTTTTGTTTTTGTTTTTGGGCCACTCCAGACAGTGGTCAGGGGTTATACCTGGCTATCTGCTCAGAAATCGCTCCTGGCAGGCACGGGGGACCATATGGGACACCAGGATTCGAACCAACCACCTTAGGTTCTGGATTGGCTGCTTGCAAGGCAAATGCTGATGTGCTATCTCTCCAGGCCCCTCCTTTATTTCTTAAAGCAAGGTTTTGTAGTTTAATCCTTCATGTCTTTACTTAAGTTAACTCCTGGAAACTAAACAGTTCACTATTGAACAGCCATTGGATCAGAGATTAAATCAAAATGAAAATCAAAACATTCTTGGAAACAAATGACAAAGAAGACACAGATTGTCAGAATTTATGGGACACAAGAAAAGCAATACTAAGAGAAAAATTTATAGCCTTGCAAGCATAATCAGAGAGGAATAAGGGGCCTATATAAAAAGCTTAATGACAGAGCTTTTAGAACTAGAAAATGTCAAACAAAAGCAACCAAAAATATATAGGCAGAAGTAAATTACAAAATTTAGAACAGAAATCAATGAGATGGAAATCCAAAAACCTATTAGAAAGATCAACAAAAGCAATAGTTAGTTCTTTGAAAAAATAAACAAGATCGATAAACCACTAGCAAAACTCACAATTATACAGAGAGGGAGAGATCTAATAATTAGGAATGAAAAGGGGGAGATAATAATAATAGAGGGAGAAATCTAATAACTAGGAATGAAAAGGGGGAGATCACCACAGAAACTGCAGAGATTTAAAGGGTAATCAGAGATTAGTTTGAGAAACTCTATGTCATGAAGCATGAAAACCTGGAGGAAATGGATAAATTCTTGGACTCTTTTTCTTAATTTTTTTTTGTTGTTGTTGTTTTTGTTTTTGGGTCACACCCGGCAGTGCTCAGGGGTTACTCCTGGCTCCATGCTCAGAAATTGCTCCTGGCAGGCACGGGGGACCATATGGGGCACCGGGATTCGAACCGATGACCTTTTCCATGAAAGGTAAACGTGTTACCTCCATGCTATCTCCCGGGCCCCAATTCTTGGACTCTTATAATCTTCCATGGTTAAACCAGGATGACCTTGCACATATAAACAAACACATGACAACTGAGGAAATTAAAATGGTCATCAAGTGTCTCCCCCCACCAAAAAAAAAATCCCAGGAGCAGATAGATTCACTAATTAATTCTTTCAAACCTTTCAAGACCTTTCTATCTTTCTTTCAAAACTTCTACCAATCCTCTTTAGGTACTTTCATGAAATTGAAAAATCAGGAATACTCCCAAATAGATTTATAATGCTAACATCACCTTGATACCAAAACCAGACAGAGATGCTACAAAAAAAATGAAAGAAAGAAAGAAAGAAAGAAAGAAAGAAAGAAAGAAAGAAAGAAAGAAAGAAAGAAAGAAAGAAAGAAAGAAAGAAAGAAAGAAAGGAAAGAAAGAAAGAAAACTGGGGCTGGAGAGATAGAATGGAGGTAGAGTGTTTGCCTTGCCTGCAGAAGGTCGGTGGTTCAAATCCCGGCATCCCATATGGTCCCATGAGCCTTCCACGAGCAATTTCTAAGCAAAGAGCTAGGAGTAACCCCTGAATACTGCCAGGTGTGACCCAAAAACAAAATAAAAAAATAAAACTACAGACCAATATCACTGATGATCACAAATGCAAATTTCTTCAACAAAATTCTGGCAAACAGGATACAATGCCTCATTAAGAAAATAATTCAACATGACCAAGTAAGTTTCATCCCAGGAATGCAAGGATGGTTTAACAGATAGATGGTGTTCTCTAATATTACTGAAATTCAACCACAATCATGTTTGCAACCAAGGTGTTTAAATAAAATATTATTTAAAAAATCAAACATTATTAACAAAAGTAATACTCTTCCTTAAAAAAATACACCATATCAACAAAAATAAATAAAAACCATATGATCATTTTAATATATGCAGAGAATGCATTTGATAAGATCCAACACCTATTCTTGATAAAAAAAAAAAACCTCTCATCAAGATGGGAATAGAGTGAACTTTTCTCAATATTGTAGAAGCAGTCTACCACAGGCCAATGGCAAACAATATTATCAATGGAGATAAACTAAAAGCCTTTCCTCTAAAATCTGGTATATGACAAGGCTGCACCCTCTCACTACTACTATTCAACATAGTGCTGGAAGTTCTTGCCATACCAACTAGGCAAAAAAAAGAAATCAAGGGCATCCAGAAAGGAAGAAGTCAAGTACTCAATGTTTGCAGATGACATGATACTATCTTTAGAAAACCCTAAAGATGCTACCAAAAAAGTTCTAGGAACAATAGATTCATATCGCATAGTGGCATGCCACAAAATTAACTCACAAAAATCAATGGCCATCTTATACACCAATAATATAGAAAAAATGGATATCAAAAAAACAATTCCATTTACATTAGTGCCACACAAACTTAAACTGTAAATATTTCAATCTATCCCCAAATTTGAATTTAGCTTTTAATTCATTTAACTTGCCAAATACATATTTTATGAATTTATATCAATTTTTGTTTTATATCAATTTTTGTTTTATAAAAATGCTTCCAAACATTAGTCAGGAAAAAATATATATATATATACATTAAAGTTTATAAATACCCTATGTGCATTATTCCCAGAAAACTAAAATTTACAGCAGAATCACAATCAGTATTGAAGTACAGTTTATTCAGAAATGAGCAGGATAGATATAGGCCACTAATCATGATTTGCCAGGAGATTGTCAAGAATATTGTCATGGGAAAATCATATGTAACCAAATTACTATGGTGTGGGGTTTTATTTATTTGTTTGTTTGTTATTTAGGGTCACACCAGGCGGTGTTCAGTTTACTCCTGGCTCTGTGCTCAGAAATTGTTCCTGGCAGGCACGAGGGACCATATGTGATGCTGGGATTCAAACTACCCTATGTCCTGGATGGCCACATGCAAGGTAAACACCCTGCAGCTGTGCTATCTCTCTGTCCCCTGGTGTGGGGTTTTAAAGGCCAGAAATACTAAACTAACAAGATTTTTATAGCCCCATGTATTCTGTCACTACTTGCAACTGGGATTTTATCATAAATTTATAATTTTATCATATACCAAGATTGCCCATCTAAAATGTAATTCAGAAGTGGAAAATTTTGAAAATTTTGAAATATCAAACAAAAAGTAATGATAATTTAAAAAAATGAATGACATTAAAACTACTGCATTAAGTGACTTGAATGCTAAGAATACCTATGCTAACCTACTAAAATAAAATACCTAATATAAAATATCTATTTTTACATTTACATTTTGACAACATTCCTGCAGCACAGTATTATCTTTTTCTTTTGCCTTTTTTTTTGGGGGGGGGGTGTTGGGACCACACCCAATGATGCTCCTGGCTATGCACTTAGAAATCGCACTCGGGGGACAATATGGGATGCATAGAATCAAGCCTAGGTCCGTCCTGATTGGCCATGTCCAAGGTAAATACCCTACCACTGTTTCATATCTCTGGCCCCTTTACTCTATATTTAAAACAACAAAAACAACAAGAATAATAATAAAACTCAGATGCATCAGCCATGGTTATGTGTTAGTTCTGGCCGTGCAATTAGAAATAGCTCCTGATGGTAGTTGGGAGACCAAATGGGATACTGTTGATGGGTCTGATAATTGCCATACCACTGTACTTTCTTTCTGGCTCTTATTTCTTTTCTTTATAACATTTTAATCACTTTATCCTTTCTTGAGTCAGTTCTTCTGACTTGTAGAGGTAATAGCTGAGTGTTTCTGGTATCATTTTGGGAACCTCTTAACAAGCACATAAAGAATATATATCTTGAAATACCTATTGTTTTCATGTTTGCTCCTATATTTTTCAAATGGATGCATTGAATTCTAAAAACCCAAAGTGATAGGATTAATACCGTATTTACCGGTGTATAAGACGACTGGTCCTATAAGACGACCCCTAATTTTACAGTTAAAACATAGCTATAGGCCTATATTCATTGTATAAGACAGAAGGATCCTGTGCTGCAACTGTATGTACCACAGTGAGCCAATCACAACAAGCAAAGGTTCAAAGGGTATACTGTAACAGACTTCCTCTCTGACTCTGGCCCATTTGAGCAGACTTTTGAAAGTGTAGATTCGGGTACAGAACATTGTCTAATTTGCATGCATCAAAAGCCTGCTTGGATTGGCCGAGTTATAGAGGCGGGCCCGAGCAGCCTTGCATTGAGTGGTACAGGATCAAGTTGGAAAATTCGTTTTGTGGCAATATCCAGATGATTTTCATTTAGTGGCATATCGAGACACTTTTCGGTGTCTTATACTCCGCGTATAAGATGACGCCCGATTTTCTGTTGACTTTTTTCGTTTCAAAAGTCGTCTTATATGCCGGCAAAAATGGTAGGTTTAAATTTGGGGAAATTATTAAGACATGAGAGTAAACATCTCATGGTTGTAGTTACTGCCTTTAGAAAAGAGTCTGATAAATACTTCAATTTTTCTACTATTTAAAATTAAAGATAGAAAAATAGCCATGTATGAATGCTTTTCAGTACTGGTAGTAGATACCCAAAAGTGAGATTTCTGGATCATATGGCATTTGAATTTGAGTTTACCAGAACCCTGTATACTGTTTTATATAGGTTCTGAGCCAGACAACATTTCTGCCAGTAATAAATGAGTTTATTTTTTACTACAGGTTGATATCACTTATATTATACATGACAATTTGTATAACTTGATAAAGGAATGCAATACTTTAAAGAGGGGTAGTTAGATTACCCTTATCTCCATTGTGGAGGGAGATGGGAATAATTAGAGTGAAAATGAGTGGGGAATAGACAAATGAGAAATAACAGGACTTAGGGGTCAAAGTACATTGGCGGCATTAGTACATCACAAAGTATTAATAATGATAGTCCTCAATAACGAAATCACAGAATCAATACACTGAAACCATGAGACTCATGTAATTAAACTTTAAAAGGTATCTGTCAAGATGGTGATTGAAAGGATTAGGGGTGGGTATGGAAGGGAACTTGGGAACAATGGTAGAAGGAAGTTGATCCTCATGGTGGAATTGATACTAGAACTTTTGTATGTCTAAAACTCAACTATGAATAACTTTTTAAATCACAGTGCTTTAATAAAATAACATTTTTTAAAAAGAAAGAAATAGCCATTTATAAACCAGGAAGCAGATGTCAGACACAATAATCCAAACACGTGATCACTGTGATCTTTGGCTTCCCAGTCTTCAGAGTTATGTCAAACAAATCTCTTCCTTGTTCAAACAGATACGTTACAGCAGCTCAAACAAGCTTAGAGTGGTTTTTAGATTTTAAGAAAATTTACATACACAGAGTTTTCACAGTGCTCTCACCCAGAATACCTAATGTATAATTTTATGTAACAGTGATAAATATATCCAAGCTGCTTTGTATAAGTCACATATAAAACTGCATAGTAATGTGGCATTTCATTGAAAGAAAACATAAAAATACCCACGAAAGTGAAGTCTAAGAAGAATTATGTTTAATCATTACAGTCTGTAGAAAAGTTTCATGGAGAAGAAATGGGGGTCTTACTTTATGGTGGCTAGAGGTAAGGTCATGCAACAGTCAATATGCTATTAGCAATTTCTTGTCAAAAACTAGCAAAATTTGAGTACAGCAGAGGCAGCATTCTTCGTTCCTTTTTTTTGTGCTCTCAAGAAGAATATGATCATAGGCAGGAAATAATTAAAGCATAAATACTTTGGATGATAGAAGACTCAAGAACAGGAAGCAAAGACCCACCCAGAATAATGCAGCAATGTTTGTGTTTAACAAAAATAATTAGCAAATCAAATTCTTCCCCAAAGTTCAGTTAGTGAACATTACATCACATACAGTGAACAATAATGTAGTTAAAGGGTCAACATTAATGTAATCTTTTTTTCTCTTTTTTGATGTTTTCAACCATCCCACTGTTTCGAATCCCTCCTACTACTCTCCCTTACAAAGGTAGAAATACAGTTTCTGAGGTCTAGACCATATTTGGACATATGATACCTATAAACTGTCACAGTGCTGGTGATTGTTATTTTGATGTTTTATTACTATGATATAAAGACCTAGACTTTTCTCAGCAGTCACCTAAGACTGAACTATTCTCGTTCCTCTTTACAAAGGGACACATCTTGCAAGATGTCAGGAAATCTGAGAATGTTTCTATTATGCACCAGGATGGGGACTTTGCTTGGAGATTTGCTGCTTTCTCTCTCCACTTTAAGTGCTTTCAAGATCATACACAGACCATTTGCAATATAACTCCCTAAAAATATCCAGGCAATTTTATGAGAGGGAAATGTAGGCATGCAGAGTTGAATACAGTACAATTGATGTATATTATCATATATCAGTATTGAAGAAAATGACTAATACATGTTATGAGAGATTATTTTTAGTCAGGTTATAAGGAGGAGTTGACTGATGGTCAAGAGGAAATTCCTACTGAGGTCCTCACTGAGCAGATCAGGGCAGCAAAGTTCAGGGGTTATTATAAATAGGCAGGAAAATTGTGGTGTTGTCTTGAAAACAAAGTCAAAATATGTAACTGTTTTCTACCATGCAGAATTTCTTGAATCCTCTGAACTATGTTTTTGGTCATTTTGATTTTGCAATCTTGAATCTGGACATTCTTTTTAATTTTTTAAGAGAAGGTTTTCAAATAGGTGAAACATTTTGATTTTTG
>PVKC010001883.1:0-47197 GCA_004027635.1 Crocidura indochinensis
ATCCTGGGAGATAAAAGTTTTTCATCTCAAACATATAAAAACCTCATCACTAGGCAAAATAATAATAATAATAATAATTGCACCTTTTCCTAAGGAGTAGTTTGATTTGACTTCAAGAATAAAGGAAGAAAAAAAAAACTTGTCTAAAGGGAAAGTTCAGAAAATTCTCTAGAAAATAATTTGTATTTAGATACTTTCTCTTTGCCAAATCTGCTTATCTCTCCAAAGTAAATATTCGGAGACTTTTGTAAATAGTCAAGGAACCTCCAATGCTCTAAAGCAATCAGAAGCTCAGCTATGAGACGAATTCCAAATAAGGATGATCTTCATGGAGAATAGTGACATAACAATTTCAGGAACTCTATTTGGAAAACATCACTTTGTTCCAGTTGAATACGAGTGATTAGCACACTTATTTTATTCTTTATAACCTTAACTGTTTTCTAAAATGGTAAGAGCAAACAGCAATCTACTTTTATATTGGAAAAAAAAGAAGGGATGCCATTTTTTTAAACCATGAGAAAATAGACTACAGAGAGTCTTGTGGTATGTCATTTTCCATTTCGGAACTCCTTAAAACATTTTAAAGATAAGGGTATGCATATTTTTAAATTTGAAATTTAGTACATCACACTGCCTGAATATTTGAGCTTTAAGATATTTACTTTCAAAAAAAAAGATATTTACTTTCAAAGAAAAGAAGACAATATGTTCTGACATAAGCAAAAGAAAGCTGGCAGGAAAGAAAACTGGCAGGGGTAATACTTGTAGCTCACGAGTCATCAGAATTCTATACTATTGGTCAAAACACAAGGGACAAATGAAAATTTGTTAATAGAACCACAAAAATGAGCTCATAGAAAAAATAGCTTGGTGGGAGAACTCTGTATGTATGAATGCCGACCTCAGTCTGAAAGCCAATTATTTCTTTTCTATTTGCATCAATACTAAAATTGTTGAGAAATCTGTACAGTTCTCTTCACTCATGTTTTGTTTTGTCAATGATTGACAATTTTTTTTATCAGTTGCAGTGTGTCTATGTCTGGATTGGTATGTGTGTAGAGGAATTATTATTTGATACAATACCAGTCAAAATTTTAATAAGTTTCTATTTATTTGCATTTGCAAAATGACCTTATTTAATCTAAATAATATTACTTTAACAGAAAAATCTATCTATTTCAGCATGATTCATAAATTTCAGAGGTATTCCTAGTCCTCAAATTTAGTCAATGACATTCTGTCAATCAAGTATTCCTATGCCATCAATTGAAAATGCGCCTTCCTACCTCAACCATGTCAATACATACCCTATTTTTGAATTGTAAAATTAATATGTTTATCAATGACAAACTAAAATTAAAAACTAGATACCTATGGAGAGAGAGAGTCTATAGAAAGAAATACATTGCCCACTGAAAGAAATTGCCCATATAAAAGGATTATTGTGGTTTTGCAGGCATTCCCAGGTTTTTAAACATTATCATGGACTGGTCCTTCCGTTAATTTATGAGATAGTTCATTTCTCAGTTAAGTTTAGTAATAGAATTTTATTTCTTAAGAGGAAGCACTGATATGCTAAAAACTTTCATTTGACTACTTAGTATTAATTGGAATAGTTCATCATTGATCAAGTAGTTTCATATATCCTCAGAAAAACTGAAATACTTTTCTTTGAAAAATTTTGATCAATCAATAAGTAATATACATGTTGACATGGAAAGTCTTATATGAACAGAGACTTAACAAATGAATTCACACTATACACTTTAGGTAAGTTTCTAGGAAAATGATTTAACTATCACTTTTGTTACTTCATCACATTCAATGATCATAGATTGGGATATATCATCTATCTATCTATCTATCTATCTATCTATCTATCTATCTATCTATCTATCTATCTATCTATCTACCTATCTATCTCTACTATCTGACCTATCTGTCATCTATGAAAAGAACTCTAGGGGCCCGGGAGATAGCATGGAGGTAAGGCATTTGCCTTTCATGCAAAAGGTCATCGGTTTGAATCCCGGTGCCCCATATGGTCCCCCGTGCCTGCCAGGAACGATTTCTGAGCATGGAGCCAGGAGTAACCCCTGAGCACTGCCGGGTGTGACCCAAAAACCAAAAAAAGAAAACAAAGAAAAGAACTCTAGTCTGTATATGTGCCAACTACGTACTTTTCTCCTGAGTCATTTCCTAAATTTTCAGATCCTCTTTAAATTCATGAATTTGAACAACATTTAATTCTCCAGAGACCTGTCAATTTTCCAAGTACTTTTTCTTATTTTAATTTTTTGAGTCTCACTCAGCAGTGTCCAGGGATTACTCTTGGCTCTGCGCTCAAAATAACTACTGGCAGGAGTTAGAGAGATAGCATGGAGGTAGGGAGTTTTCCTTGCATGCAAAAGGACAGTGTTTCAAATCCTGGCATCCCATATGGTCCCCTGAGCCTGCAAGAGCAATTTCTAAGCGTAGAGACAGGAGTAACCCCTGAGTACTGCCGGGTGTGACCCAAAACCAAAGCCAAAACATAACAAACCAAAAAAGAAATAATTCCTGGCTGTACTCTGGGGATCCAAAGGGACTCTCGGGACAGAACCTGAGAACCCAGGTCAGATGCATGAAAGGCAAATACCCTACCCACTACACTAATGCTCCGGCCCTAATTTCCCAGGTACTTTTAAGGTCAAAGGAATTTATCTTTAAAAGAATCTACCTTCAAGTTTAAATCAACATTAAAAGTTATCTGCCATTATCCTAAAGTGTACAGTATTATCTATATGTTCCTGTCCTCAAAAAATTACAACAGTGAATGATTCTTGAACTTCAAATATGTGCATTTTCCCCCTAATTGATACCATGATCTTGATCATGGTGAATAATTTTTCTGTCTAGGCAAACATGTGTACAATTTTATTTTTACAATGGGAAGAGAGTTCTTTTGTGACAGCATTCTGAAGTTCAGATGAATATTTATTTGCTAAAAATGTACAGTAAAATTTTGTATGCTTCTTTTAGGTGACTGCATACAATTGATAAATCCCATTCTTCTTTTGCCTCCTTGTGTGGAACTTCTGGAAGGTCATGTTCACAGGGTAGTGTAAAAGTATTGAAACAGCTTGGACTGCTGGGTGTAGACACAGAGGTCAGCTGTTTTGAAGAACCTCTCAAGCCCAGATTGGACAGAAAAGTAAATGTACAATGATCAATCACTGAGAATTTGGGAGTATTTTACTACTGTAGAACTCATCCTAGACGCTGTGCTTCTCAAATAGTAGGGCACACCCCCAAGGGAAGGCGAGTCTCCATAAAGGGGGGGGGCGCTTTTCACCTCGGTAAACACTGTCATAACAAGCTAAGCTTCTTGTTTATGTCTCTGTATGTCTCTGGAGCTGAGAGTTGCTGTGTCCTGCTTCAAACCCTGCTTCGAAAAACTCTGCATTGCAAAATGTGCTCATTGTAGCCATTAATCCAGACATCACCTCTGATTAAAAAATAAGCTCAAATTATTTTATGTATTTTTGTTTTGCAGGTTAAAGGGTTTTTTATTATATAATTTTTTATTTTGACCATATTGGCTTACATATCTTTCACAGTAGTATTTTAGGTACATATTAACATTGAATCGGGGGAATTTCCATCACCAAATTTGTCCTTCCTCCAACCCCATTCCCATCCTGCATCCCATTTCCCCTACCCTCACCTCCCGGGCTACTAGAGTAAATGGTCCTCTCTGTGTCTACATAGTGATCATATATCCGTTTGGTCTTGGTACCCTCCCTTATTTCCCCCTCTATCTGAGAGGCGGAACTAGGTAGTTCATGTAGTTTTTTTTTAAATATACTATTTACAGCCGTGTGGGGGGCACGGAAAATGTTTTCTTCTCCCTAGGGGGGCATGACAGTAAATAATTGAGAAGCACTGTCCTAAAGTAACAAGTGTAATAATAAAAAAACGTGCTGATGAACGATTAAATTGTTCCTATTGTTCAGCAATTATCTGGAGTCAAAGTTAGACTTTGTTCACGGTTTACTCCTAAGCTCAAGAATCAATGACTCCTGATGGATTCAGGGGATTTTATGCAATGTGAGGGATTGAATCCAAGTTGACTGAATGCAGAAAATGTACTTTATTTACTGTACATCCTTCAGTCTCTATGATTTCATAATTTATGAGATTAATTTCCAGAAAACTTAATGTGTACTAACAAAAACAGTTTGATCAATGTTATTTCAAGGCAAAAATTATTTAAATCATTATATCGTTACCTTAGCTTTTAGGTTCTCAAACCAAATTTAGTATGCAACTTTAGTTTTTTGGGTCACACCTGGCAGTGATCAGGCGTTACTCCTATCTCCATGCTCAGAAATCACCCCTTCGCAGGCACAGGGGACCATATGGGATGCGGGAATTCGAACCACTGTCCTCCATGAAAGGCAAATGCTTTACCTCCATGCTATCTCTCCGGCCTCTAGTATGCAATTTTAGATAGGAATTCTACTTACCTGGCAGTATTAACTTCTCTAACTATTTGAAATGAATTATTTTCTGTTCCTCTTTTTTAATCTCTCCTTTATTCTCTAAAAAAATCTTTTCTTTATTTCTCTTGGACTACATATTCTGTTGGAAATCATTCCAGACTATTTTAAATAGGAAGTTTATCCCAAATGAATTGAAACTCAACATGAATAATATTGCAAAGTAAGTTTGTATCAGGGAATAGTGCAAAAGCTAAAGCTATCAATACTGGACTTTTTTTTTTTTATAAATTTAAACACCATTCTTTTTCTTTCTTTTTTTTTTTGTTTTTATTAATGGGTTTATTACCTTGGCCAAGGGGTCTGACAGTCTCTAGTGGTCCGCAGACCCTGAGTGCCAGTCACATACAGTTTTTTTTTTTTTTTTTTAGTTTTGTATAGCAACTCTTTTTCTTTTAATAATTTTTATTGTGACCAAAAGTGAATAACAAATCTTTCATGGTAATATTTAAGGTACATAGTGATAAAGAATCAGGGCCATTTTAATTGCCATAGTTGTCCTTCCTCCACCCCTTTTCTCAGCATGGGTCCCAAATCTCCTTCCTTTGCCCCCCGGAGAGCTACTGTAACTGTTTCCCTCTCTTGTATAGCTTGTAGTAGATAGGATATCAATTCTGTTGCTGTTGACTATGAATTTGGTAAACACCATTATTTTCAAAAGTAGATAAGAGGAACAAAAATTAAAGATTACATTGAAATATTATATAAATTAAATGTAAATGCTATTATAATTTGCTATATTTTATTTGTCTCTGCTACATATCAATATACTACCTCAATATTTACATATTTTCCCTTTGAGTATGTTAATAAAGAATTTTTGGAAAACAAAAGAAACAAAGAATAATACTTAAAAACCATAACATTGAATTCATTCTAAATTTCTAAATTATTCTGCTACAATTAAATGTATAAAACTTGTAGACTAAACACTTTGATGTTTAGAACAAGTATGAGAATCGTATGTTTTATTGCAGATTTTTATAACTTAATTGAAATGAGACTAATTTAATCTTAACTTTTAGCAGTGTCAGATGAACCTGGGTAAGCCTACTTATGTATAGGCTACTTATGTTCAAAGATTACCAGTGGTTCTTTATTTGGGGGCCGATTCCTGTGGTGTTCTAGGGTCCATGGGAGATTAAGGAACAAATTTAGTCCATCTGTATGTGAAAAATCCCTCATGTCATTGATTTAGCATTTTCTTTATTATAGAATTATGGCATATAACATTATCTGTAATGCTTATGTTAGGTTCATATAGTATGCGTTATATACTTATTTAATATATTAATAATATACATTTATAATTTTTTCATAATATATTCTCATGTGTAACTCAGTTCACAAAATTTCATTCACATTATTGTATTCAAATGTTAATTTTTTGCTTAAGATTTATATATAATATGCGTATATATCTATTATTTTTGGTGGGGCTTTAGGCCATACAAACAATGGTGCTCAGCATTTACTCATGTCTCTGTTCTCTGACCATATGAGATGCTGATAATTGAACCTAGGTTGGCTGCATGCAATAAAAATGCCCAACCTGCTGTGCTATTGCTCTGGGAACATAATAGAAATTTTAATTGCCTCCAATTTTAAATTATGCTATCATCTTATTTTCACATGCATATGATATAATTATATATTTAAATGTAGTATTTCTTTGTTTTTTGAGGGCCATACCCAGAAATGCTCTATGGTTATTATTAGTGCCAAGCTATGGGATCTCTTTTGATAGGGTTCCTGGGATTTTTTAAAAAATTTTTTTAATTATTTTTATTGTGACCAAAGTGAGTTACAAATCTTTCACTGTAATATTTAAAGTACATAGAGACAATAAATCAGGGCCATTCCCACCACCAGTGTTGTCTTCCCTTCATCCCTATTCCCAGCATATTTGACTCTATAGATTGAACATGGGTTTGGTTCATGCAAGACAATTTCCATGTTCTTGTACTATCTCTCTGGCCCTATTTTATGAATTCTAAAGTCTAATTTAATGTGATTATAAGCTATACAAGTGTCTTGGTGGTAGAGAAAGATAATTTTTCAAGAGAAGGAGTCCTAAAGTTTTCAACTCAGACCTTATGGCTTTATTTGTATAGCTTTCCCTATGTCATTTCTAGTCTATCTAATACTAATTACTTTATTTTTCTCATTACTCTTGTAAATTTAGGTGATGAATTGCTAGTCTCATTATGCAACATTTCTCTCTGTCAGAAAGGGTGATTTAAGGTTTTCCTATCCTTGAATTTCTCGTCATTGAAGCAAAATAGTTTTTATTGAAGTAAATTTGTAGATATTTGAGGATAGAAGATAAATATTCAAGAAAGAACATGGGCTTCTCCAGAGTAAAAATAAAAGCTTAAAATAATATTTTTAGCTATATTGTAATGTTACCATCACCAACATAATATACTGAAGGGCAAGCCTCAACCTTAGTTTTTAAATTCTGGATGCTTGAAATTTTGAGGATACTTTCCCATATTAAAATGATCATTATATGACTGAAACTCAAATATCAACTATTTTTTAATTATGTCTCATGGAACAAAACAAAACAATTAGTTTAAGATATTTACATTTGAAGGGTAAATAGCTAAAATTAAGATCAGAAAAAAATTTAGAGTGATATGATAATGTATCCATATGTATAAAAATTTATAAAAAAAAGGGGGGGCAGAGTGATAGCATGGAGTTTAAGGCATTTGCCTTGCATGCAGAAGGTCGGTGGTTCAAATCCCGGCATACCATTTGGTCCCCTAAGCCTGCCAAGAGCAATTTCTGAGTGTAGAGTCAGCAGGAATCCCTGATTGCTATCAGGAGTGACCTAAAAACCAAAATCCAACCAACCAACCAACCAAACATTTATAAAATAGCCAAATAATTGTTAAGTGTTTTATGTGTTTATTATTTAACATATAACTATTTGTGTGTTTTATGTTTAATTCTAAATATCATACATAATAAAAAGTTTAATTCTCAGAACAATGTAATGCTGTTATGATCATTTCACATTTAAGACTATTGAGTAATTAAGAAGATAAATAATTAGTTTGGGATCTAACACATTAGGTAAGCACTAGAACTAAAATTCAAGCTATGAGGCTTCAAAGTCTAAAATCTAAAATATTAAATAATATTTCAGACTCTTACAGTCAGTTTTCTCTTTATTTTCTGTCTGAGTGCCTGAGTTCACCTTTTTTTCTCTTTCTTTCTAGTCCTCAATTCTGCTTCACTTTGACATGCTTCCAATTATCAGACAACACAACTCAGCATAACCTTTGAAATATAAAAAATTCAAATAGGGAGAAACAAAATAGCCAAACATTATTCACTGTGAATGCATAGCATAGTTCTCTCTGGAATAACTTATCTTACATGGAGGTCCATGTGAGATCATGTCCATGTACGATTACATGACTAAGGCCTGGCAGAATCACACAATGCATAGATAGCTTCTATCTATTGCCCATTACAGAAGTGTGAATATCTAAATTATCATTGATTTAAGATAAATTTTTTTTTTGGTTTTTGGGTCACACCCGGCAGTGCTCAGGGGTTACTCCTGGCTCCATGCTCAGAAATTGCTCCTGGCAGGCACGGGGGACCATATGGGACACCGGGATTCGAACCGATGACCTTTTGCATGAAAGGCAAACGCCTTACCTCCATGCTATCTCCTGGGCCCGATTTAAGATAATTTTTTAATGTGGTTCATTGTGCAGAAAAAAAAATATTCCACTTAAATTTTCTTGAGAAAGATGAGGGTTTAGGATATTTTATTATTTTTGCTTTGTTGGCCACACTGGCAATGCTCAAACCTTACTCCTGGCTCTATACCTTACTCCTCATGGTGTTCAGGGAATAAAAGCTAGGTCAATTGAGTACAAAATAAATTCCCTCCTGCTATATTATTGTCAAGACTCTTATTAATTTTATACTGATTAATTAAAGGATGAGGAACATAATGCATCTACATATGGCAGAGGAAATTAATAATGTTTTTAAAAGCAGGGAGAATATGAACTGTTTTTTTCTCTATGTAGTAAAAGTTCAAGTAGAAGGGGCACACTTTCTACTCTATGGAGATAAATGTTTCTTTTTCTTTCTAAATAATTTGGATTAAGTTAGCAGGGATTCCCCATTTTCCATTTTGAAGTTCACTGATAGGTAGCAATACTAGGGATAGGTTATATTCCTCTGAGTAATAGAGTAAGAAGACAACTATAAACAGGTAGTGGACTGGAACCCAATATATGAAGATTGATTTTCCTAACCATTAGTTCAATTTAGAAAAGTCATCAAGCTTTTTTTTAATATAGAAAGGCATCAAGCCATAAGAAGAAAAATGCTGATTATGTGGTCCTTGTTATGCTGCTTTATTTCCCAACTTGTTCTAAAACACATTTTTGTTGTAATAAACTATTAAATAGTGTAATTAAATGCAATTAAAGAATGTAATAAATTATAGTGTATGGATATATTCTATGATAGACTAACACTCTTATAATAAAAATCAACAATGTTTTGTTATGCAAATCTCACAATAATTTTTTTTCCTCCAATACAACATATTGACATCCATTCAATTTCTCTTGGAAATTTTCAGGAGACAGGCAAAATTTTACATGTCTATAAAAATGAACCATTTGCCTATGTTCTTTATATATTTAAATCATTTAGTGTTTTTGAAAGGAAGGTTGGAACATTAATACAGCAAGGAGGGCATTTACCTTATGAGCGACAAAACCCAGATTTTATCCCCATCATTCAATATGTTCCCCAGAGCACTGACAGAGTGATTTCTGAGCATAGAGCCAGGAATAACCTTTGAGTGCCAGCAGGTGTGGTCCAAAAACACAACAAACAAACAAATTTTTGAAAGAAATAGGAGATGATGAGTTAATTCATTTTTAATTTTATCTGAACTCCCTAGAAAACTCATAGACCAGCAAACCAGAATGATTTAAATGTAAACGATCATTTAAATTAGTCACATAACTTAGATTTTCATTACTATATAAAGCCATAGATGTACTCAAAATATTTTTGTATCAATATGTTTTGTGTATGTTAGAAAAGAATTCTGTTTCAAGAAAAATGAAATGAAAATATTTGAGTTTGAAGAAGCATTCTATTTTGTGACCTCTCAGTTACCTGGAAGAGTTTTCAAAGAACTATTTCATTTAATGAAGTTATAAAATGCTGAATTAAACTTTACTCCTCAAAGTAAAATCTGTCATAATACTATGAAATGGTTCATTTCTGCAGAGACAAATAGAGATACATCTGTATATTAAGTGTGTGTACTATAAAAACAAATATAGCACTTTGCCAATGTCTCTCCTACTGACAATGAATAAATCTGTGTGATCACAGTAGCAGTGACTGAATTTGGAAAAAATGAAGGGCTCTGAATTAATGTGGTCTATTGTGATGAAGACAGGTAGATCGTTAGCCTTGTTTTAAGGAAACATTCTAGAAAAAAATTGCTTCAACATCAAATTAGTAGATATTGATTAGAACCCATAATGACCAGCTCCAAAGCCTTAGACTTTAAGGCTTAGACTTTAAGAATAAATTAAAATAAGAAGAAATAAAACCATCAGGAAGTCTATCCAGCATAGTATAGAGGTTGAAATTACCTGGCAGCAGGTAAGAGCCCTAACTACAGGCTGAAAGATTGCTCTGGTGGTATATTGTAACCTTTGCAATGTCTAGCACAAGCCCCTGACACTGTATATATGTTCTAATAAATTTGGTTTCAGGAAAGTATAAGGCAAGCACATTGCTGGTATGTAGTTCACTTGGAGGCAAATATTCACTTAGGGTAATTAGCCTGTTGAGTGAGATTTTAATCATTTTATTCTCAACATAAATATTTGGCTAATCGATATGAAAGGTATTTATTTTCTCTCTAGTTGGCTTTACTTTCCAGTATTAGTACTGTGCGACAGATGGCTGATGTCATCTCTCCTTGGAAGAACTCAGTTGGCAATATTAGCATAGCATATTTCTGGGGACTGGTGATATATTTATGAGATAATGAAAAATAAAAAGGTTCAAAAGGGAATTCCCCAAAACAAATCTATTTGTATTATTGGATAATATATATTAATGACTTATTATAAAGAGATATGCATCCTATCTATTGTTTTGTTTTAGCAAATTAGGGTAAATATTAACAGTAGCACTGAATATACATTTCAAACAATGGTAGTTTGTAATAATAATGTTATAATTGGTGTTTTTATTCTCACTGTATATATGTATATATTATACACAGAAAATCTTAGTGCTAGCTTATATTTGCTTATATAGGGCACCAACTTATATAATGACAAAGAACTAAAAAATTATGTTTATGAGGTCTCATCTGATTAAATGAAAATTGCTCTCTCTCGCAGTTTACCAGCAGCCTGTATATGAGTTCACAAGACTGTCTAACTCGAAAAGGTTAGCTCTAAGCACTTGGATATGCGTTTACTCTCCTCAAAGTCCAAACATAGAGTTCTGGGCAATGCTAGAAGAACTGGTTTTCACCATTGTACCACTCCTTACAGTTTGTATGGCTGTACAGGAGTAATTTTAAGTAATTTTTTATTAGAATAACCATGGGGAAAAAAAAGAAAACTGCTCTCCCTACTTGAAATGTTCTTGTTGCTAATTCAGAGTCCATACTTATATTCCTGATTCTAATCCTTTCTCTCTCAGATTGCCTGTAGCTATGAAGTGACTTCTGTCAAAAGTTTGGTTGTGGAAAGAACCACAACTAAATGTAGAATGGATTCAAAATTAAGGTGTATTGATAGGGGAAGAAGAAAAATATGATATGAAAATTATTTTTTTGGGAGCCGGGAGGTGGCGCAGGAGGTAAGGTGCCTGCTGCCTTGCCTAGGACGGACCACGGTTCGATACCCCGGTTCCCATATGGTCCCCCGTGCCTGCCAGGAGCGACTTCTGAGTGCGTAGCCAGGAGTAACCCCTGAGCGTCACTGGGTGTGGCCCCAAAACAAACAAAAAAACAAAACAAAAAAAAAGAAAATTATATTTTTAATGAAAACTTTTTTTGTAATGATACAACACTATTTTTGTACTCCTCTAAATTCTTAACCTAACTAACATATTAAAGCTCTAACTATACCAAGATGCACAAAGATGTTGCTGAGATAGATATGAAACCTTGAAAAACTTTCTTATGTTCTCAGACATATTTTGTTGTATGAAAACCTGTATTTGGATTTCAAACTTAGGCAATTAATTCCCTGAATTTCTGATCTATCTACAGTGCCTCTTACTACTATATGAGAAACAAGAAAGCAAGGAACCCATTTTGGATAAAAGCAGAGTAATAATTGGTCCAAGTGTTTTATATCATCAAAAATATCTGTATTTGATTTAGCATTTTACAGAAGAGAGGCTCTTTAATGGAGAGTGTGTTATGATTTTCGTTTTTGTTTTCCTGAGTGTCAATATGCATCTTAAAAACAAATATGAGTTCATTTAGTAGAGAGTTAACTGATCAGAAGAAATATTTTAAATATTTGAAAACAAGCTGATATATATGAGACAGTAAAGAGAAAATTAATGTTACAGTGAAGCTCTACATAGATGTAGATGTAGTCTATTAAATGTTTTATACTGTTAGTAATATATTAAATATATATGTATATATGTGAAAAGAGGAGTATTACAGATACATTTATTTCTGTTTTATTTTAATTAATTGTGTGATACCAGGGATCAAACCCCTTTATTACACATTGAGGGATCTCACTACCATTAGTTACATTATTAATTTCAGCTGTATTTTTGAGAGAGCAATTAATTTAAGTAACCCTATAGAGTTTCCAAAATTATGTTTACTTTTCTAGTGGCAATCTCTAAAGACCTATCTTATAAGAGTATAAAATCAATAGTTCCTCTATTCCTTCTTAATGTTCAAGGATCTGACCTTTGGAATACTTCTGAATTCTGACATGCTTATTATTATTTCAAATTTGCCAATTTCCAAGTTTATATACAAGCATTAATCAGAAATATATTACAGTAACTTTCTAAAATATCACACTTGCAACTAAGATACCTATACATTATTTCTTAATAATAAAAAATAATGCTTAAAATATACATGTTCATGTGTCTTAGGTGCCTATTATTAGAATCTATAATCCAAATTAAGTTATAAGTAATACTATGTGAATATATATGATCTAGATTCAAAATAGGCTATTTAGTGAAAATATACAAACAAAACATGGCCATGACATTGATAATATGTATTAATATTCTCATTTTACTTATAGAGGAGTAAATGGTTATGGATTACATTATTTAGAAAAAATACTTATCAAGAATTATCATCTGCAAAGCATTGTATGGAACCAACTAGAATTCATGTAGTTCGTAAAAATCATCTGACCATTATAGCAGTTAAATTGAGACAAGTCACCTTCCAATGTGAGCAAAAATTGGGTGACTTTTGAGCTCTCTCGTGTTAGCTCTGCGTTGCATAGAACCAGTCCATCCACTGCAGTGGAGAAATGGAATCCGACAGGGAAACATTCAAACCGGTTTAATGGTGCTGTGTGTTTCTTCTCTAAGTATGATTAAATAATTAGAAGAACTTCTCTAAAGGCTAATCTGCTATGTTTTCCAGATTTTCACCTTGGGGACATATTGTCCCTTGTTACTGAAACCTTCGGGACAGAAGGGGACGCCACAGGGTGGCACAGCAGGCAGCTGAGACACTGATGGAGCAGTGTTCAGTTAATGAAGGCATGGCCCATGGCCTCTGCGGCTTTGCCATATGTTTGAAGAAATGCTAATGATTTCGATTCAAATACCTTTTTCATCTTAACTATATGTAAATGTGTTTATAAATGCTTTCTTATAAATATACCATCGCCTTTTGAAAAGCTAAGTGCTAATGTTGCTTTCAACATCTATAATACACAATAATTAAAACTTAAGCAATTCTGCTTAATTATACCTTATGGGAAACTGTACAGTAATTTATAGAAATTAAGCCCCCCCCCAAAAAAAAACAAAGATCAACAGAAATAAAGCAGCAGTCGAACAACTGAATAATAAATTACTTTGATCATTAATTTACAGCAGCAAAATCATTGTAAGTAAAAGACTTTCGATCCTAATTTTTAATCAGCTGACTTGTGAAAAAGAAGGTGTTGGAAATTTGGATATTCCTTGTAAGGGGCACATAGCTTGAACTGATGGTGTCATTGTCTGCACTGCTTGTTTTCATTCCACCCTTCCAAAATCAAGCCATAAATTGTGGTTGAAAACTTTTATTATTCTGTTTCTGTCTCAAGAATGACCCTCGTTTTCTTATATGTAGACCCATTTCACTCTGAAGATGCCAATTCTCTAGAAATATTTTTTAAAAACCAGATCTAAGTTTTAAGAACTCATGATCCATTATCATTTGTCTAAAAAAAGAACCATTTAAACATACATATTGGCCTAATATTTTAGATACTTAAGTCTTAAAAACTAAAGGCTCATTTGATTATATTTATAATAAAAATGGCACATCTCCCACTTGATTATGCTCATACTCAGAACTGAAAATGCCAAATTTTATAAGTAAAAATTGAAGACCTAATGAGATAAGTACAAATGCATGTCAGTAGGAATAAAATATATTTATTTAAAATTTATTTACTTAAGATATATCATCTTATATATTTATTTACTTAAAAACATTTACTAAAATTATTTAATATTTACTATTTACTTAAACATATTATTTAAAAGAATAAATCATTGTTGACTTTTTTTTTGGTTTTTGGAGTACATCCAATGACACTCAGGGGCTACTCCTGGCTGTGCTCAGAAATTGCTCCTGGATTGGGGAACCATATGGGATTCTGGGGATAGAACCAAAGTCTGTCCTGGGTCAGCCTCGTGCAAGTCAAATGCCCTACTGCTGTGTTATCATTCTGACTCCTGTTTACAAATATTTGAAATAGAATTATTGCTTACTGCTTTAACTTACAAAACAACCATATTGCTCTCTTTTTCACTGATTTATCTTGTCTTCTTTATATATATATATATATATATATATATATATATTATGTTTTGTTGCCACACCCAGTGATGCTCAGGGGTTACTACTTCTGGCCATGCACTCAGAAATCGTTCCTGGCTTGGGGGAACATACGGGACGTGGGAGATCAAATGCGATTTGTCCTAGGTTAGCACCTGCAAGGCAAACACCCTACGACTTATGCCACCGCTCCTACAGAACTAGATATATATTTTTGGGGCGGGGAGCCTCACCCGGCGGTGCCTAGGGGTTACTCCTGGCTATCTGCTCAGAAATAGCTCCTGGTAGGCACGGGGGACCATATGGGACTCCAGGATTTGAACCAACCATCTTAGGTCCTGCATCAGCTGCTTGAAAGGTAAACACCACTGTGCTATCTCTCCGGTCCCTAGAAAACATTTTAATGCAAAGATATGTATTTTCTCTTAAATAGATCTGAGTTTTTAATTAGATCTAAGTTTATAATTGCCTTACAAAGATTATAAAATATTATTATTATTATATTATTATTATTATTATTATTATTATTATTATTATTATTATTCTCTTTCCTTCAGACATAACCACACAATTTGTATCATCTTGCTCCGCCTCACAAACGGAGAGGAAAATAATGGATGGTACCAAGACCAAACAGTCACATGAACATTAACTAGAAATAAAAACAAAGGTTCAAACTTAAGCACCAAATCCAAAGCCAACGACAACATAATCAATACCCCATTCACAACATATTAGACACGGAGAGGACCACCTATACTAGCAGTCTGGGGGCTAAAAGAGGGGAATATGGGATGCATGCTGGGAACAGCGGTGGAGGGAGGACAATATTGGTGGTGGGAACGCCCCTGATTCACTATCACTCTGTACCTAAAATATTACTGTGAAAGATTTGTAATCCACTTTGATTAAAATAAAAAAATACTAATCACTATTTTATTTTAGGTTCTATTTTCATATTTAAAGACAAATAGTTACTATTGCTTTCATTTGAGAAGAACCGCTATTTTGATATATGCAATTCTCATTTCCATTTTTAGTATGAAATATACATATGTGATGCTTAAATATAGGGCAGTATTAAAGATAATAGTTTTCTTAGAGTTGATATTTTCTTTTTTGTTTGTTTGTTTTGTTTTGATTTTGGGCCACACCTGATGATGCTCAGGGGCTACTCCTGGCTATGCACTCAGAAATTGCTCCTGGCTTGGGGGACCATACGGGATGCCAGGGGTTTGAAACACAGTCTGTCTTAGGTTAGCCACAAGCAAGGAAAATGTCCTACTGCTTTCGCCACTACTCCGGTCCCAGAGTTGATATTTTCTATTATTGTTATGTATTTAAAACTCATTTCATTTTTTGCATTTAGTGTATTCATTTTTATTCCTGTATAACATTTTGTTGTAGGTATATGCCTCACCTAAATTATTTATATATAGGTGAAAATTTAAATGCTATATATTTTCATAACTTATAATCAGGAATTCTGTAAATTTATATATATATATGCATATATACATACATGTTAATAGACAAGTTCAAGAATATATTTTAGATACTTACATTCAAGGCCAGTACCTAAATCACAATATAGAAATCAATTTATAAAATGTTGTTATATTTTTTCTTAAAGGATTTGCTCCCAACATCAATACATATCTATCATAAATTTATGCCTTCATTTTTGGGTGATTTTTGGTTTATTATTAATTGATGTGATTTTTAACACATTATTTTAAATTGTCAACTGTTTATGAATGAAAATGAAAAATGTAGAAAATAACTTGTTAGGGATTGCTAAGGATTAGTTGAAATTAACACAAACTGAAATAAAGAAATGACTCAGAATTGAACTTATTCTAAGCTTATCTGCTAATTACGTGTCATTGTAATTCTTATTATAATTCTTATTATTGTTCAATGTTAAATAAAATCATGGGTTCATTTTGTTCAATTACTTGAGGGACAATAATTACTTATATATATTTAATTATGTGAATACCAAAGAAAAAATTACATGTAATTTTCACATTATTACAGGCCAGTATTTCTCAATTATTTTCCTACTGTGGTCTTTTTTAATTCTATAACTTTCTTTCATTCTTCTGACATCACTATCAAACTTGTTGTCTTCCTTTCTTCAGTCTGTGGCATTTCATATATGAAAATCATACCTCTGAACATCTTGGAGTATCTTGGTGGTCTAGAGAGAGCCATATGCCCCCAAGTTGAGAAATGATGATCTAGAGACAGTTGTATATCTCATTTTCAAACTAAAATGTCAAAATGTATTACCAAGATATATAACAACAAATAAATATAATATTATTGATTTTTAATATTACTTTCCCAATCTCTCAAACTCTATTTCTTTGCTCAAAAATACAGTCTAGAAGTTAAAAACAAGATTTAACAATAAAACAAGTTAAAATGCAGTTGGAAGATGACTAATGCATACTAGAAAACAAAATGTAAAAGCAACTTCCTCATAGCAACAGAATAATGAATGATGATCAATGTAAAGTGATTAAACTGATTTTGTCAATGGTATGTTTGCAAATAGACTTGGTCATGAATAGTATTACAATATGTGTTTGAAAGTAATCTGGTACACTTGTTTAATTCATTCCAGGAAAGTCATTTATTGATATGTCTAAATTTCTATTTTGCTTTAGATATATTCTCAGGTATTCCGATTACATGAGAACAGGTCTTTATCCAGTAAAATCTTCTTTTGAAGATGACAGCAGAGTGAATTATAATCAAAGATAAACATCAGGAAATCCATTTCTCAGACAAGAATAATAGAAACGAAAACATGAAAGAAGATGTTACAGAACTGGATACTGTTTATTACTGGTAAAACATTTGCATAATGCTTGTATATGGATCTATTGCTTGAACTTGAGTATGTATTTATATTTTTCTTAATGACTTTGATTTGTTCTTTTAAAGAAAAGAGACTATGTCCCCCTTTTTGCCCCTCAGGTGCTTGATATTCCAGGTCAGAAAAGACTTGGTCAGTCCATATTTATTCGTTTAGTCACTTAGAAATAGGAAAATGGTGCTTTTGCTCTTGGAATTGTGACTCAAGTTTAATGATATAAAGCATCTGGAATTACTTCAAAACGTTATGGATAGGGGCCAGAGAGATAGCATGGAGGTAGGGCATTTACCTTGCATATAGAAGGTGGGTGGTTCAAATCTCGGCACCTCATATGGTTCCCCGAGCCTGCCAGGAGCAATTTCTGAGTGTAGAGCCAGGAACCCCTGAGCGCTGCTGGGTGTGACCCCCACCCCAAATAAAACAGTTATGGATGAGGGAGGTTAGTGACTAAAGCTGTCTGTAAGTCTGATAACTAAGAAAACATGATATTAGAAAAATCAGTTGCTCTAATTAATGAATTTAGAGGTTTCAGAAAAGTAAAATAATTTAAATGACCAGAAAATGTTGACAAAATAACTTAGATTTTAGGAAGTTATATCATTCTCCTTTTGATAAAAGCATTCAACCTTAAGGTTCAAATTCTACTTGTGAAACTTCAATGTGAAATAAATCTTAAAAGAATTTTGGCATAAATGAATAGAGATTTTGACAATTTATTTGCACAGAGAATATTCATATATATATAGTTGCAAATTCAATTAACAACTTTGTAAAAACCTTTAATAAATGGGATATTATTAGGAGCATAATGCCTGCTAATCTTTGAAGCTGAACATGTAAGACACAAAGCCTTATCAGGTAAACATCTATATTAGGGAAATGTTACTCTTCTCTCATCAAATTTCACTTTCCTTTTCACTCCTAGCGTTCCTTTTTAGCTATAATCTTTACTCCAATAGTTGGTAATATTCATTCTGGCATTAACTATGGTACAGATTGTAACTGAAAGCTCTTCTCAGTTTTAATGAATACAGAAGTAGTCTTATATTTTGTAAATACAAAATTTTAGTTATTTTCACATTTAAGTAATAAACCCCAAAACTCCTTAACTCTTACAGGAAAACATGTTTTATTTTAGTGGTTGATGAATCCCTCTCTGAAGATTATATAGTCTTTTAAAAGTACACCAATACAATAATAAACAAAAAACCAGATACAAAAATGTTGTGAACCAGGCAATAGTCAAAAATCACACACACACACACACACACACACACACACACACACACACACACACATGCACACACATTCACCTCAACACTTGTGAGAAAGGTCTATATCAAACAAACAAACAAATCAGAATAATTGATGGTATGAGCAAGCAAAACAGAAATTCTCGTTAGTTATAAATGAAATGCAAACTGATCAACCACAGCAAGGAAAAATATCTCAAAGGATGAAATCATACTCTGATTAAAACCTCATGTTCAATCCACAGCACTGCATAGTTTCTTAGCACCCAGTTGGAGGTACCCAAACACCATAAAATGTGATCTCCAAACCCAAAATCAATCAACCAGCTAATTAATTGGTGCATGTACTATGGAAAATACTATTTTGGCTGATAAGAAGTTTAATTTTGGGGGCCAGATATCATTGCAGTAGGGCATTTGTCATGCAAGCAGACAATCTGGGATGGACCTGGGTTCAATTCCCAGCATTCAATACAGTCCCCTGAGTCTGCCACGAGTGATTTCTGATCTCAGTCTGAGGAGTTAACCAAGCTCAACTGGGTGTGGCTCAAAAACAAAACAAAAAAATTAAATTCACAACTGCCTTATGATGCTAAAGAAACACTAATAGATTTATTCTAAGAACTTACAAAACATGATTATAAAAGGCATAGAGACACTTGTTTTCAAGTTATGAAAAACTATCCAGTCTCTAACAACAGATTAAGAAGAGATTTTATGTGTATATATATATGTATATACATATATACACACACACATATATATATACAGATAGACAGACAGACACAATGAAATACTCTTCAGCTAATGAAATGGTGAAGTGTTGCTTCTTTTGAATATCAGCAGAAACTAGAAAGGATCTTAAAAAGATTTAAAGGGCGAAAGACAATACAGGTTTTAAGGCACATGCCTTGCACACAGCCAACTTCAGTTTGATCCTCAGTACTGCATATTTCCCAAAAATATCATCTCATTTAATATACATTAATTAATGACAATTATTTTCTAACCCATTATTAATGGGTCATTTATTGTTATTTTGTAATGAGTTATTCTATTTTAGCTTCATCTCAGTAATCTAAAATTAATAAATGCTAAAAAGAGAAATCATTGGCAAAGGCAATTTGCCTTGTGTATGGCTGACCTGGATTCAAACCTCAGATAATGCATATAGTTTCCCAAACATTGCCAAGAGTGAACAGTGGGCCAGTAGTAATCCACAGCCAGGAATGACTTCAATGCATTTTACCCCACCTACCCCCCCACCACACTCATAAAAGATGTCTGTGTATGGAACTGATAGAGTTATATAAAGTGAAATAAGTCAGGAAGACAAATAGTAATCATCTCACATATAAATAGAAGATCAAGAAACAAGAACAAGGAATAGAGAGCTTCAAATGCTACAAGCTAAGATTCTTAGAAAAGAACTGAGGCTACTCAGCAGAAGGTAAGATGGATAGAAAGGATAGATGCTGCTAAAACAAAAACAGTATTATAAACTAAATTTATCACAATAAATAAATAATTTAAAAAGTAAACATCTCTAATTTCTATCCCACCCAAAAATAACTTGGATTTTGTCTGTTGTGTAGTTATCTATCCTGTCACATGTTGTTGCTAAAATAATGCAACTAGGAATATTTAAATTCATAATTATAAGGAAGTATATATGTATTATTGGGTGGATCATAAATATTTTGTAGAAACTGGATAAAATATGCTATCTGTGACTAATGATGGCATTCTATAGTAATTCTGAATTCTAGGAGACACATTATCAATGTTTAAAATATAAGAACAGGCACTGAGGGAAATAAGGACTAAACATAAAACTTTCAAAGTTATACTTGAATATCATATGGGTAATTGCTTGTTATTGATTGGAACAAAGGTCTTCAACTTGAAAAACAAGATTTTATTTTATCTTCCAAAAGAGTAACTCTTAGTAACTGCATTACAGAAATAATCTTTGACTTCAGTCATCAAAACTCATTGTAATTTTTATTCAAACTAAATTTTAAATTATTTCAATAAAACATCCTACATAATATTAAAAATTAGTTGTAATATATATATTTTCTGTCTTTATTGCATAAACTGTGTTTCATGTCTTTAATTATTGGCATTACTAGACATCATATTTGTTCAAT
Source organism: Crocidura indochinensis (assembly GCA_004027635.1). Taxonomy (NCBI): domain Eukaryota; kingdom Metazoa; phylum Chordata; class Mammalia; order Eulipotyphla; family Soricidae; genus Crocidura; species Crocidura indochinensis. The sequence goes on from PVKC010001883.1 coordinate 20,922, forward strand.
TGAATTTGTCTGTGAACAAGTTGTAGACCTTGTTTATATATTCAGTACTGAAACTTCACTATTGATCAGCATATTTAGTATTGTTTAGCATTGTTTCTCTAGGAACAATGGTGATCAGAAATGATCTCTCAAGACATCTAGTTCCTCTTTGTACCATATAAACAATACTTGGCCATATTTATGTAATAATTTGTATGTAAATGTATAGCTGCCAGGAAGTATCTTTTCATATGGTCCTAATCTTATTCTAGAAATTGCCTTAGAAAATAACTGAACTTAATGAGAGACCAGCATATAATAGATTTAAATATTATTTTTACTATAAATATTTCTTTCATAAATAGCTACTATTATACAGACCATGGTTAAAAATTATTCAATAAGTTATCTTATTTTATTATGTAGGGAAAATTTGTTCCTAAAACTAGAACTGTTAGCATTAATATTTTATCAAAATCAAATTTGGATTGTGTATCCAAAATGAAATTTGATACAACTATATTGAATGACAAAATTGTCATCTTTTAAAACCTTTATCATTTTTAATATAGTTTTCATATGACATTTGGGAATTTTATATCAGAATAATGGATCTAATGTAGTCTGAGAAAACAATTAGTGACCGACAAATTATTTAAAAAAAATCATAAATCATTTTGGTTAACCAAGAAACTGTTATTCCGCCTAACACTTGCAGGCCCAGAATATACAAATCATCATGCATTCACAAATAATCAAAGACAACATATTGTGAGAACTAGTCAACAGTTTGATGGGAGAAAGGATAGATGGGAGCTGAGGAAAAGAGACTGAAACAATGGTGGAAGGAAGTAGAAACTTTGGTGCTGATCTTTCTTAGGTATGAAACCTTATCATGGACAGTACTATATATAGGAGTACTACAAATGGAATAAAATAAGAAAATAAAGGCCAGGTCGCAAGTTTAGAAATTAGCATGGCTTCTATTGCTGGCAACATGTAAACTCTGAGTATCTCTGAGTGTGGCCCTGGAGTCCCTCAAACATGACCTATAATGTGACCCTAGTTGTTTCTGTCATTGCAGAGTTCAATTGCACATCCTTGGGCCAGAGTCTTGAATAATGGAGTTGCTTAAATATCTCCATGAGTGTCTCGAGATCACCAGGGCACTGCTTGGAACACCTTCCAACCCTCAAAATGAAATCCACAACAAAATATAAAATATCTCTTTTTTTTTTCTGGTTTTTGGTTTTTGGGTCACACCCGGCAGTGCTCAGGGGTTACTCCTGGCTCCATGCTCAGAAATTGCTCCTGGCAGGCACGGGGGACCATAAGGGGCACCGGGATTCGAACCGATGACCTTTTGCATGAAAGGCAAACGCCTTACCTCCATGCTATCTCCCGGGCCCCAAAATATCTCATTTTTAAAATATAGTTACTAAATAGTATAAATCTGATATATAAGTGTAGATAAATATGATAAAGCAATTTTACTGGAATAGTGGATATCTGCAATAATGAAATTTGGGGAGAGGGTAATGAGGGACCAAAAGAGTAACTGGAGTGCATGAAATATTCCTTGATTTTACCCAAAATATCATAAAAAAATAAAATAAAAGCTGAAGAGCTCATCAGATTGCATGCAATTTTTGGAAGCACATGTGGATGTAATACCTGGTAACATATATTGGTTTCCTTAGCATGAGTAGGAGCAGAGCCTGAGAAACACTGGATATGTTCACCAAATAGAAAAAATCATAAACCAAAAAAAAAAATTATAATATCATTATAGCTCACAAGATTTCAATCTTATAAACATCTAATATAATTTTATGTCAACAGTTTAATATGGATAGTTTAATTAAATAAACATATGCATTTTAAGTCAAATAAACTATCCTTAGATTTTCATATGATATGTATGATATGTACATTTGAAAGTTTAAACCCCAAGACCCATAATTATTTTACCATTTTCAGAGACTTATTAGATCAAGGAATACAAGAGTCACTATCTATATAATATAGTTATATATATAATATTATATATGATTAGGTATCATTATCATATAATTAAATTTTATTATATTTCTCACCCAATATCTAAGTATTTGAACTGAATACTTTGGTACAGAATAATCTCAATTAAATTTATATCTAACTACACTTATTTGATTAACAGCATGCCCTATATTAATATAAAATTACAATTTAAGTGTACAATTTCTACTATAATAATTTGCATTTTTTAAATTCTGTTACATAAATTTAGGAAATTATGAAATCAAGTATATCTTTTTTTAAAATAAAAATTTTTGTCCTTCCTTCATTTTCACAAGGCTTAAAATAATGCATTATTTCTTTCCTGAGTTTGAGTGAAATTAGGGATATTACTTATGGTTTTTTATTCCCCAACTTTCCAAACAACAATTTTTTTCTCAAAGATTATGTGTATATTGATGGTCTAATCTCTTTTGAAAAGATAAGGAAGGTCAGCAGACAACTATAATCTTTTGGGTTGAAATCAATTAGTTACATCAGAACATTATTCTCCTAAGACTTGCAATTAATCTGTGTGATTTGTTATGTAACTTGAGCCCTTAGGTAAGGGTTTTCCATTTGCTTGTTTGTTGTAGAGAGATCTCACACTATTAAGTGTGTTATGCCATTAAGAGTAAATTTTATTCACCCTTCTAATTCTTAAAGGCCTCTGATTAATTTGGGTTAATGACATATAAATGAGAATTCCAAGTAGAAAGATGTTACTGAGAGATTTAATTCATACATTTCATATGAAAATCTCTTGAGTATTTTTATTGGGATTAGGAGAAAAGTTTTAAGGTCCTTATAAACTTTGCCTAGAAGATATGTTCACTTATTTCTCTTTGCCTCAATTACTTCTATACCTGTAGAATATAGCATTAATATCACACACTTTGTTTCTTATCTTTTTTGTGCATGGCTCATAAGATAAATTTAGGTCCCAAACTACCTATATACTCGAGTATAAGCTGAATTTTCATACTAGAGTATACTCGGCTAACACTCTGGTCATACAGGTAATTTCATGCAATCAAATGCATGTAGTCTCTAGTCCTCTTCTACCATCCGCTGGAGGGCGCGATGCTTCAACTCAGTCCACAAGTCACAGATGAGCTGACAAGGTAGGTGGCTGAACTGAAGTGCATGCCACTGAACTATTTAACCCACAACATTCTGCGCTTTGTATGAGACCGACAGCAGTGATGATGATATCTGCAAACTCAGTGATGATGACAATGTCTATGCTGATACCCTCACATCAGATACAGCTGAAGTTCTATTTGGACATACAGATGATGATGATGAAGACTTAACCTTTGTGATTTAGCTTGATTACCTACCTATTAAGCTATGGTTTTCTGCAGTTTATTTAAAGTTTTAAAGTTATTGTTGCTAGTATACAGTTTCTCCTTAGCAATATATATTGAAAAACATTTAATGTACAGATTCCTCAATTATCCTAATTGTTTTATGTATGTATTTTTATTTTTTAAGTTTATATATATATATATATATATATATATATATATATATATATATATTTGGGTTTTGAGTCACACCCAGCAGCGCTCAGGGGTTACTTCTGGCTTTATTCTCAGAAATCACTCCTGGCAGGCACCGGGGACCATATGGGATGCCGGGATTCGAACCACTGTCCTTCTGCATGCAAGGCAAATGCCCAGCCTCCATGCTATCTCTCCGATTCCATATATTTTTATTTTTGCAATTTACCAGTGACTGCTGCATTTTCTACCTCGGCTTATACTCGAGTCACTAAGTTTTCCCAGTCTTTAGGGTAAAATTAGGAGGGGTGGCTTATATTCGGGTTGGCTTATACTCGAGTATATACAGTAATACTACGAAGTGTTGGTAGAATGACAGTTAAATGGGCAAAAGTTCTGCCCTACCCTGTTAGACTTATTTATTTATAATTAATTAAAAATACTATTTTTGCTATTTAAAGACAGTGACACTTCTCTTTGATATGACATAAACATGTATTGATATAGTGAAAGCTGAATGTTTTATTTGTGAATTCTATGACAATTCCTTTCTTAGTTGAATTTTTTCATTGAATCACTGTGAAATACAGAATTTAAAAATTGTTGATAGTTGTTTAAAAACTTAATGCAGGAGCTGGAGCTATGATGGAGTGGTAGGACAATTGCCTTACACACAGTTGACCTAGGACAGACCTCAGTTTGATCTTCTGGAGTCCCATATGGTACCCCAAACCAGGAGTGATTTCTGAGAACATAGTCAGGAATAACCCCTAAGCGTCACCGGGTGTGGCCCCAAACCAAAAAACAAACATAAAAAATGAAACAAAAAAACAAAACAAAATAAAAATAATACAATATTCATCTTAGAGATTTCTGTCACATGCAGTATCTTAGCAGTTTTTTAGCTCTGAGAGAAAAAAGAACTTAGGCACTCATCTGTTCTTAGCATTCTCTTTTTATAGCAAAAGATACTACAGTGAAGTCACGTATGGATTGGTGACAGTGAGTGTCATACTTCATGTATACAACAGTGTGCATCTCTGAGAAGCTTATAGCTTGGTTCTACAGAAAAATAAAATGTTCAATTACAAAAGTTATTTTTTTCATTTTTATCTTCTATAATTACTGATTTTATTTTATGTAAAGTTATATGTGCCTTTTTTTATTCCTGAGAATCATTGCTAAAACATAGTTCATTTTATTATAGAAACAGAGTAAGCTAATTATCTCCTGAGAACTTGCTATAATTTTAAGGATTATGCACGAGATGTTAACTAATCACACAGCTCCCAGATATTTGTAACATGCAGTGTGACTCAAAGGTCGCATTTAAATTAGTGCTAGGCATGACTTTTGATGTGTTGTTTCTGATGTGCTCAGAAGAAAAAAATGCTCCATTATGCAGAGTTAAATTCACAATACTTGATATGTCTTGTATCTGCTATAATATATTTGCACCATATTTCATCACTAACAGATCAGAGTATTTCTAAAATGTTTTGAATTTAAAGCTATTTATATAAAATAGATGAGAAATTAATACTCAATTGAAAATATATATAAATCAATGCAAGTAAGAATAAGTTCATATACCAAATGCTAATATTATAATAACTTAGAAATATAGACCACTTATTACCACATTCACATTGCTGAGAGGACTTTAAGATATAATTTTAAAGAAATGTGGATGGGGAAATAGAGGTCTATATTTTAATCCTGAAGCTAATGTTATCACTTCTAGTACTGGGTAATTTATTCAAACTATTCGGTATTGTCAGATAACATAAAAATGCAAAGATCTAACAAGTTTCATTTGCAAATATAATAGGTAATCATTGTCATAGTACTTAAATTTTTTGATCAAAATTTTATTTAAAAACATGTTTATATTTCTCATTTACTTATTCATTATACCCTAATGTTCTCAAGTTTCATGTACTAATTCAACTTTGAAATTTACTTTCCTTAACTTCTTTTACCATGAGCATATTCAAATTTAATATTAATATAATAATCAAAAGATATATAGCTATTTCAAGTCCATCTGGATCTTGAAATTAATTCTTATATTTATTGAAAATTTATCCAAATATAAATGTTAAATTTTATATTTTATTTCATTACTTTCATCTCACAAGGTTTTCCTATTTCACATATATTTTCAAAAAACATATACTCACGGATGTTCTTTTCTTACAACTTTGTTTTCTTGATATTTTTCCAATTTTTCCGTGTTCATTTTACTAGTTTTTTGTTTATCCTGATATTTTATAATTCTTGCAATGAGAGCAAATGTTAGTATTTCTCTTCATTTCTACATATTTCTCTCCAATTGAGATTTTACAAAGAAAAATATCTTTGGATATATTATTAATAAGAACTTATAGTCTTTCTTTTTTTTTTCTTTTTCTTTTTTGTTTTTTTTTGGGGGTTTTTTTGGACCACACCCGGCAGTGCTCAGGGGTTATTCCTGGCTCCATGCTCAGAAATTGCTCCTGGCAGGCACGGGGAACCATATGGGGCACTGGGATTCAAACCGATGACCTTTCGCTTGAAAGGCAAACACCTTACCTCCATGCTATCTCCTGGGCCCCTAGTCTTTCATATTCCATTTCTCATTGGACACAAATAACTTTTACATTTTTTTCATTAAGTCAAAGAAATACTAAGTAAGTTATATATAATACTTGTTCTAAAATTGCTGAAGGATAGCATTTAAAGTGAGATGTTTTGAAAAAAATGTTTTAATAATTGATTCTGGCAGTTAATGATGTGTAGTTCACGTACGTGCAGTTATTTTATTAGAAAAATACCTTGTACTTCCTAATGCAATGAAATGAAGATAACTTGTAGAACTGCTTTATTAAATTATTTTCAAGATCATATGGCACCTATCATAGTATGGTATCATGAACACTGGGAATATGAAAACTTTTTCCATTAACACATCCCAAACTGAATTTCATTTCTGAAAAACGTAACCTCAAAAGTCTATTCAAAGATGTCACTACCTGTAAAAAATAGATCAAATAATCCAGTAAATTTGAGGAGCAATCTTTCTGATGTAATCAAATATCAAGATAGTAATCTACACCTATATTACACCATCAGTAGTTGGTTGTGATATTCTCTTCTTGCAGAAATGAGAATTTGATGGTATCATAAAGCATTAGAACATCTGGCCCATTACCTGAATCATGAATCATTAGCAGAGATTTCCCCAAAGTTGCTGACAACAGTCACTAGTATTGAATAAAATTAGTTTAATGTTGATCAATATTTGCCAGAGTTAGGAGTGATTCCAGGTTTTCATACTCTTACTTGATAACATGCATTCTAGACTTTATGTCCATCAGTGGTGTTCAGATGAAGGAAAGATAAAGTAGAAAAAAAAAGAAGAAATAGGAGGGACGATACAGTATGCATGCTGGGAACAGGGGTGGAGGGAGGTCAACATTGGTGGTGGAAATGCGTCTGATTCAATGTCACTATATACCTAAAATACTATTGTGAATGATTTGTAATCTACTTTGGTTAAAAAAATTACGAATAAAAAGGAATTTTTCATAAAATACAGCAAATATTACATTTTAAAATTAATTAAAATACTGCATTTAAAAAAGTAGTAAAATTAAAATATCATGTCCCACTATCACGGTTGTGCTGAGTAAGCACTTCTGTTAAGAATGGCTAAAATCGGGACCAGAGAGATAGCATGGAGGTAAGACGTTTGCCTTGCATGCAGAAAGATGGTGGTTCAAGTCCCGGCATCCCATATGGTCCCCCAAGCTTGCCAGGAGCGATTTCTGAGCATAGAGCCAAAAGTAACCCCTGAACGTTGCCAGGTGTAACCCCAAAACCAAAATAAAAAAAGATGGCTGAAATATTAGCACACTAATAAGAATATGGATCTGATATAAATGTTAATTATAGATGAATGGAAATATAAGTAGTGGCATGTACACATATTTACCCACTTTTATTAATGGATAAATGAGCCCACTTCTTGCTCCACTCCTGGCTGTAGTTAGGGTACCATACAACTGATCTGGGGATAGAATCAGAAATTGAGTTGAGGTAAAAGGAAATGCCTTATCCTACTATCTCTCTGGTCCTTCATTTTTTAAATTTCAAACTTTAAATCCCAGGAGATTTCCCTCTGGAAGCATAAGTTAAAGTGAATAAATATACATATATATATGCATGTATATATTATTAGTGATTAGAAATATGTTTAAGTGCCCATCGTTTTGAAGTTCTTCATGAATAAGTATATGAGTTGAAGTGTACAGCCATACTTCAAATGATTTATATGTCTTCTCTAGCTTTCACTTGCTATTCAGTCCCCCCACTTCACTTGCTGATACACATAAATAAATATTTAGCTAAGAATGTAGGAATAACAAGAACTATTTCCATATCCCTAGAGCTATTGGGAAGTATACAATTCTCCTTTATTCATTTCGTTTCCAAGATAACTTTATTAAAGTTATGGTTAGTAGAAGAATTTGTTAGTTGTTCCTGGTTTTCAATGACAGCTGCTTACAATGTTGAAATTTTCAGTGGGTTCACTTTTGCTATCAAATATTTTCAACAATACCCTGAGATAGAATTGATTTGCTATGCTCTCCTGTTGTTGACTCAGGTTCCTCTAGCAGCAATGCTATCTATAGTTTGCATGGCTTGACCTGAGAATATAGAGGCCACCATGGTCTACTTGACAGAACTAATTTGAAGGGGAAGAAATAGACACCTCTCGAAGCTAACAACATATAAACCTATTGTTTTTCTCAGAGGATACGTTCCTGAATAAAGCTATCTGGCTTTTTTTTGTAGACTTCATCAATATCCAGTATGCTAAAATAGCTGTTTTTGATCTTTATCTTGTATAATAATTACTTTATTTAAGTACTGGGGTTAGAAATTTGCTCATAAATGAGTTTCTATCACAGAATGCACTTTTATACCATCAATTTCCCATGGTCCCCCCACGAATGCCCACGTCACCTGTTTCATGGGCCACAATTTTAATTTTCTCTCTGCTTTTTGACACTGTGCTTTGCAATATTGTTAATAAGGGGTACCATTCATATCACTTTATCACTTTTGCACCCAGTTCTTGTCAATAGTAATAAGTTCCAATTATCATTGTCATAGTGGACCTTTCTCTACCCCAACTGCACTCCCTGCTCTTAGTAGCAAACTTTCTAAAATGGACTGGTCCTTGAGGCCATCATTTCTATTGTATCTGGATATTATTAGCATAATAAATTTAATTTTTCTTATATCTCAAAATGAATGAGATTATTCTATATCTATTCCTCCCTCTCTGATTCATTTCACTTAGCTTAATCTTTATATTAATTCATAATACACAAATGTTATGTATTTATTTTTTCCTAACAGCTATATATTATTCCATTGTATAGATGTACCACAGTTTCTTAAGCCACTCATTGGTTCTTGGGCACTTGGGTTGTTTCCAAATTCTGGCTATTGTAAATAGTGTTACACTAAACATAAGAATGAAGAGGGCATTTCTTTATCTTTTTGTTGCTTTTTGGAAAGAGGACTTGCTGTGTTCTTTCTCTCAAATCTAGATTTTGTTTAATGTTCACTTTTTATTAAATAATTTTGTGATATGCCAGATGATCTGCTTGCTGTATTGACTGCAAAGATACAAATGGCATGAGAATATGTTTCTTTGGTCTTTGGGAACAGAGTCTACTTGAGAAAAGTTATAAAATATAATTGGTAGAGGTCCCATTCCACTCATTTTACAAAAAAATAATACAAATCTTTTGAGTTAGCTACATTTCATACTTCAGGAGAGAAAGACTAAGTCTGTAATAGAATGATATATGAGTATGTGTACACTCTTGCTATTCTTGCTGTTTATGTTATATAGTTTTTTTAGAGTAGATAATGGAAATGGAACTCTTTAATACTAATAGACATTTTAGGTATATTGATAGTGTTATATTAATTTGACAGACTTTTAATTTTAGATTTCTTTTTTTTGGGGGGTTTTTGGGCCACACCCAGTGACGCTCAGGGGTTACTCCTGGCTATGAGCTCAGAAGTCGCCCCTGGCCTGGGGGACCATATGGGGCACGGGGGATCGAATCGCGGTCCGTCGAAGGCTAGCGCGGTAAGGCAGGCACCTTACCTCCAGCACCACCACCCGGCCCCAATTTTAGATTTCTTAATAGCAAATTATGGAACTTCTTATTTCAATAGATACAGGCCAGTTAAAACTCAAAGGGACAGGGTATGTAATAATAAACATAAAAGAAAAACTTTTTAACTGAATTATTTTATTTATTTCTTAACACATAAAATCCTTATTTAAGCGCCATAATTGTAAGTATGATTGTAGTTGAGTTTCAGTAATAAACAGAACACCCCCCCTTCACCTATGCACCAGTGCCCCCCTTACCAATCATTGCCTGTATTTGAGAAGGCATTCTATTTCTTAACTGAATTATTTTAATAGATGAATTATTTTTTCTGCATATATGGTCACTAATATGTATTCACCTTTACTTTTGTGCTACTGTTTTTTTGCCAAATTAGTAATAATATTTTAATTTTAATTTGACATAGCATAGAAAATGTTAAGATATTTGTTTGATGTTTTTGTAATATTCTGTCATTTAAATTTAAGAATAGATTATACTAATCTCTTCATTTTGCTAGCATTTCACTAGCATGTACAGAAAAAAGATAAAATACAAGTATATTAGGTTTAAGTAGCTTTACTTAAATTACACTAAATACTGATAATCACATGACACTCATCATTTATTTCTGACAATGACATTGGCATATTCTATGTTTAATTATATGTATCCCATATTTTAGAAGAGACTAATTTATAGAAGAGATTATCTTAGGCCTTAATATACTGTAATTTTTCTGCATGAATTGCTGAAATCTAAACCCTAGACGATCCACCTATAAGAATGCTTAATGCTATCATCAGTTCAAATATGCTGTCTGCTAACCTGTATCATTTTTATTCTAGCAAGAACTAGATGGTATAGAAAAATAAATGCTTAGGAATATCATTTTAGAAATTTTCGGTATAATTTAACTGTAAATTTTTAATTAAACAAAATATATTTTATACAAATATGGGGAGAGAGGATTTGATACATCTCCGATGCTCAGAACTTAATTTTGGTTTCATCCTCAACTTTATCTACTGGTCATGTTCAAGGAACCATATTTTATGCCAGAGATCAAACTTAGGTCACCCGTCTGCAAGGCAAACATGTCACTTACTCTCTCTCTCAACCCTCTTATAAAACTGAAAAAAATATTAATATTGGTTGGTTCTCAGGATCTACTCCTGGCAATTGCTCTGGAATCAGTTCAGGCAATACGCTGAGGACCAGTGCTCTGAGTATGGAAAAGCATACACACAAGACCTTTAAGCTATTAACACATCCCTTTGATGCTATTTCAATGTGAATTAATGATATTATCTTGGAACAATAGGGGGATATTTAGGTATAAAGGTGACAAGTGATTATTATTTTTGCTTTTCCTTTCAGTTATTTATCTAGAAATAATCTATTAATTCTTTTGTGTTTTTAATAATAAAGCCTCTATAATATATCTATAAATAACAGAGATATATAATGCATATATATCGCAATATGGCTTACAAGTAGTTAATATTAGACTATCAAACATAAAAATCAGTTCCAGACCCTCTACCAGAGTGCCTATTTCTACTACTCTCTTATGTCCTCCAAATTTTTCTTTCCTCCCCCAATTTTCCTATTGAACACCAGTACTCAATTCCTGTTGCCTTTGGTCCTTTGCTATTCGTGTATCACACTTCTCTATATGTCCCACATATAACAGAGATAATTTTGCAACCATCTCCTGACTCTCTTCTGAGGGTGAGCATCACTCTCTCCACATCCCATCCATTCACGTAGCAGCAAATCACGTGATTTCACCTCTTCTCCTCACACTATTCCATTGTGTATATGTACCATTTAATGAAATTCCTGTTTTTTCTCAATATTTTTGAATCAGCTAATGTATTTTACAATATATTCTATAAGTGTAATGATTTTACTTTTATGTGAAATATGTACCTATTGTTTCTGAGAATCAGGAGGCCAACTATCTCATGGCTAGGCATTTCTTTCATCTTATCTGTTCACAAATTAATGGGAGTTTGTAAAAATCATCTAAGATCATAATTTAGTACATTACATACATAAGCAAAGAAAGTCTATTAAAATACAGACAATAGAAAGAAATACCTTAAAATTGTAAATAACATTTTTAATTTACTTGAAATAAATTCCTGTGTACTTTAATGATATGAGTGTTAAATTCTCTTTCTCTTAAAATTATATATCTATATTAAAATGTTTAATTCACTTTAAATTAATTACAAAGATACATATAAAATTCATTTATTTTAGGAGGTACATCAGCTGGCATGCAGATGATACTTCTGCCTCTATGCTCAGGAATAACCTCTGGAAGTGTGGGGGTACTTTATGTAGTGCCAGCATTGAAACAGAATTGGATTTATGCAAGACAACATACTTCACCACCTGCTATATATTTGCTATCTCTCCAATATTAATTTTTTATCTTTTGCTGCATTAAATATCTACTTTTGAATGAATTAATTTTTTCCTTAAGGTTATCTTTTTTGAAATCATATCTGAAATGTTACTTTTTAAAATCATCTCTCTTATTTACAGGAATATTTTGGTAAGTCTAAATGTTCAGAATTTCTTTATTTTTCCAAATTCAGAAAATACTTTTATTTACAGTAAATGAGAAAAAGGGAGGTAAGTTCTCAAATTAAGAGAGGGGCCTCCTAAAGAAGGACTCTATCACTTATTTTTTTAATTTGGCCGCACCAGTAGGTGCTCAGAGGTTACTCCTGGCTCTGCTCTTAGGGGTCATTTCTGGTGGCGCTCAGGAGATCTTAGAAAATGACAGTGTTGCTTGTAAGGTAAAGGTCCTACCTGCTATACTATCATTCATGACTCCTCATCACTAATTTTTATTCACAATTTTTCCTCTTTGTTTTTTGCTTCCATTCTCTCCTTGCTTAGAGAAACTAAGCATATTTTCCATATCAATTTTATCTCATCCTCTACATGAATGATGACATTTTAAATGATAAATGTGTAAGAGCAAAGAGCTTCACAAAAAAATAAGTTATATTAGGTGGCTCGTTTGCTCACCAAACCAAATGTTCACTTGTAATTCAAAGGTTACAAATTAATTACTTTCTATCATCTGTTTATAAAGTGACTGTATAAAACTAAAAAATTGCTTTTTTTCTGATCAAAGTTATTAAAACTAGTTACAAAACAAGTTTGAAACTGAATATTCCTAAGCAACAAAATTTTTAGCTATTGCTGACTTTGAATAATTTTTCTTACCTTATCCTTATTTTATGCATTTTCAAATACCATAGTAGATTTCTGTACTACCATATTTTCTTTGTTTGGGGACTAGACATATAGTACAGCAGGCTAGATTTTTGCCTTATATAAAGCTGAACTGAGTTTAACCCTCTGCATCCCATATGATACCCCATACTTCACAAAGACTGATCCCTGAGCCTAGCTAGAGTCAGGAGGAGTAATCGTTGAGGTTGGGTATGGTCCCAAACTAACAGAAACAACTCTTTGTACTCATATAACAATTTTTTTTTTTGGTTTTTGCGTCACACGCGGTGACGCTCAGGGGTTACTCCTGGCTATGCGCTCAGAAGCCGCTCCTGGCTTGGGGGACCATATGGGGAACTGGGGGGTCAAACCACAGTCCATCCTAGACTAGCACAGGCAAGGCAGGCACCTTACCTCCAGTGCCACCGCCCAGCCCTTCATATAACAAATTTCTTACTGCCTTTATCTGAATGTCTTTTGGTTGTCTATTTACTCCAAGAAACAAGTATTCACTCCAGCAAACAACTCTCTCTCTTTTCTTTCTCTAAATCTCTCTCATCTCTCAGATCTTCCTAAGTTTCAATAAAAACAGTATGCTTCACACAAAAAAATTGTTCTCTTTTGGATGAAACTCACAAATCAGAGGCTTCTAATACTTGCTTCCATTGAACTAAATCATATTGAGATTTTTAAATGTGTCTTTTCTGAGTAATTGCCCTTTTTACCTATATGCTGATGGATTTTTTTGAAGTATGAATTATAAGGAAGCACATTGTAATTTTGTAAAAGCTAGACTCATTGAAAAAAGCACGTTATTCTGTATGTATGTCTGGAGATGCTGAGAATTTTAGTGAGGAAAAATATGCAATTGAAAACAAGGCAAGCATATCTTCACAGACTATGGTTTGTCTGACTTAGAGAAAAACAGGACTTGTTCTATCTTCTAGTGTTAGGCAGATGACAGGGCACAATTATCTAATGTAGTTGAGAATGAGTTAAAATAAGAATGGCTATATGGGGGGGGGGGTGTGATTGTTGAACTGCCAGCTTCTAGCATAATTAAAGATTCAAGCTCCTTTCTGGGATCCGGAAGCTTCAGCAGGCAACAAGGGGGCAGCATGGTTCCATGCTGTAGATTTTTTGGCTAAGCTTAGGGGAAGATGAAGCCTCTGCTGGGCTTCAGAGCCTTCTCTCTCCTTCCTCCCAGACCCCAGGGTTATCCTGGGCCGCCTGCCCAGGGTGCCAGCCAGGTGGGTCCCAGCGAGCATTTTGAGGGTGATCCCAGGCCTCCCCAATCCTGCGCTAGGGGGGTGGGGAGGGAACTGTTGAACTTCCAGCTTCCAGCATAATTAAGGATCCAAACTCCTCTCTGGGATCTGGAAGCTTCAGTAGGCAACACTGGGACAGCATGGCTCCATGCTATAGGGTGTTTAGCCTTAGGGGAAGATGCAGCCTTCTCTCTCCTTCTTCCCGGACCCCAGGATTACCCTGGGCCACCTGCACCAGAAGAGTGTATTGGGGGAGGGGACCGGTGAACTTCCCTTCCCACTAATCCCCATTCTTAAACTTTATATAGATTTATAGGATATCATATAGTTGAATCCACTTTGTGTTATACAATATAGATAGTTGAAGAAGATATCATAGGTGTTCATCTATGTTTACAATATACAGAATGTCTATGTTGTATCATTCTCTTCCCCCATTGTCTCACTAGCTACAGGCTCATTTCTAGTTCTTTACCTAATCCCCACTGTCTATTACCCCACATATAACCATTTTTACCCTCAGGTCTTCACTCCTTATGAAGAAGTTTAATATTCTCTCTCAAGCTAACTGCCAGGCAGCTCCCAAAATTAAAAAATAGACTCTCAACCTGAAAAGAAACCAATACTCTCTTCCTATCAATTTTATTATCTACGAACTCCTATCCTCCAACTTCCTTCACTGGGTACCTGTGCTTGCTACCATAATCAGTTTCTAAGACACCCATTCAAAGACATTTCTGATACGGGAATGTTGGAAGCTGTTTACAGACTCCCGATGGCCAAATCACAGACCAAAGTGGTGTTCTGGAAGCAACACCCTCCTCCTGTGACTATTTCTAAAACATAAAAGGGACATATGTACCTCCTTTGTATATCTTAGATGTATCCCCTTAACATCTACAACTTTTTTGAATATCCTCTTATATAATGGCAATTTTTGTTAACTGGGTTTTGTTTGTTTACTTTTTCCCCCTTGAGATCTGTTCAATAAGTAATGCTGGTAGAAGATATCTCTGAATAGAATTTATGTTAGAACCAAGTTATGGGGAATGTTGGACTTGCTCCCTTGGCCCCCAGATACACCAACAATATCTGTGGCATTGTTTCTTTTTTGCATAGGTACATTAAAATTGGAAAATATTACATATGCAAGCAAGTTCTTATCTAATAGAAATGGGAACACAAATTTTGTAATGCAGTTAGGCCTCATACCCTGAACATTAGCATAATGATTTGGCTAAGACCTTAGAAGAATGGGCATTCTTCATACACTCCTGAACAATGGATACCATCAATGGAAGCAACCACAATTGCCTATAACATTACCAGGATGCAAACCTCTACCAGGGAAGACCCCACCACTGCTCTGACATTGATTTACTCCAAAGAGTGCTCTCAACACCCAGACAACTTAGCAACAACCTGCTTGCAGGCTAGGTCTCTCTGCAGCTAATGGTGAGGTGAAACTAGAGGATGCTGCACATCAGCCTGACTTTGATGAAGGGAATGCACAGAATCCAGAATCTTTAAATACAGGAACCTGACACCACCAACAGCTAAAATGCAAAAAATATTTAAATGAACACACTCTGGCTGGATAGTAGCTCTACACAATTTTTACAATATGAAAATTGGAGAGATGGGACAACTTGTAAGGCACGTGTCTAGCATGCAGATGACCTAAAATATCTGGCTCCGAGTATGGTAACCTGAATAACAATTGGAGTGAAACTTAAGGATAAATTCAGACGTAAACTCTAGTAACACTGGGTATGGTGTCCAAGCTGATAAAGAATGAAAAGAAAGAAAAAAAGGAAGGTGGGAAGGAAGGAAGGAAGGAAGAAAGGAAGGAAAGAAGGAAGAATGAAAGGAAGGAAAGAAGGAAGAATGAAAGGAAGGAAAAAAGGAAAGAAAGAAAAAATAAAGGAAAATAAAAGAACAAAGATCAGAAAATAAAGATTTGTACAAAATAAAAAAGTGGTGAGTGCAGTTAGAAAAATAACTACATTGAGAACTATCATAACAATGTGAATGAATGAGGGAAGTGGAAAGCTTCTCTAGACTACAGGTAGGGAGGAGGGAGGTGGGACATTGACGGTGAGAATGTTGCACCAGTAAAGGGCGTGTTTTTTATATGACTAAAACCCAACTACAATCATGATTGTAATCAAGGTGTTTAATAAAGATATTAAACAAAAGAAATCTCTCCTAGCTTGAGGAAACCACATGGGACCCCAGTAGGTATAACTGCAGTCAGTTCTAGGCTAGCGCTTGCAAGGCAGACAGACGCCTTACCTCTAGCGCTACTGCTTTGGCCCCAATTAAATTTTAATTTTAAAATATTGATTTTTAAACAAATTTAAAAAGATTATTACCAAATAGCTTTTTCCATATTACCATAAATTATATAAATCAATATTTTGTATCTTCATCAATAAATGTATTATTTGCAATTACAAGAAAAACATGTATGATTTTCATAGATTTTTAAAATATGTTTTGAGGCACTAATATTCAATTAAAATATATTGCTTAAATTAAAAAAAAGGCACTAGCCTTGTTGATGTGTAAAAATGCAGGCATTCAAAATAACAATGCAACAACTATAAACATATCTATAAATGGGGAAAGAGAAGAATGAAACATCTTTAAAAAAATTTAATGGATTTTCATTAGCTCTTTGTTTTCTACCCTAGAACTTAATCAAAAACTAAATTCAATTTTTTGGTTAAAATTTGTGTGACTTGTGTCCTCTTGTGAAATCAATATATACAATATTTCAAATAATGCTTTTAAAATACATTTTTAAAAGGGCCAGAGGGACAGCACAGTGATAGGGCATTTGCCTTATAGGTGGCTGACCCAGGATGGACCTAGTTTGATTCCTGGCATCCCTTGTAAAATCTCAAGCCTGCCAGGAGAAATTTCTGAGTGCATATCTAGGAATAACCGATGTCACCAGGCATGCCCAACCCCCCAAAGTATTTTTTTAATATTCTTCTTTTAGCAAACATTTATTTGTCAATATGTACAATACGTACATTAGAATTAAGAAAATGTATTTGGAGCTGGAAAGACAACTCCATGGTCTGAGCATGCACTTTGCATGCATGACTTGCATTGTGGATTTTTTTACTATCTTTATTTAACATGTGAACTCATGTTATTTAAATAAAGATAGTGGTGAGTGCAGTTAGAGAAATAAGTACACTGAGAACTATCATAACAATGTGAATGAATGAGGGAAGTGGAAAGACTGTCTAGAGTATAGTCAAGGGTGGGGTGGGGAGTAGGGAGATTTGGGACATTGGTGGTAGGAATGTTACACCGATGAAGAGGAGTGTTCTTTACATGACTGAAACCCAACTACAATCATATTTGTGATCGAGGTGCTTAAATAAATATACTAATAAAAATAAATAAATAAATAAATAAATAAATAAATAAAAGAAACAGGGGCCGGGCGGTGGCGTTGAAGGTAAGGTGCCTGCCTTACCAGTACTAACCTAAGATGGACCTTGGTTCAATCCCCCGGTTCCCCATATAGTCCCCCGTGCCTGCCAGGAGTGACTTCTCAGCGAATAGCCATAGTAACCCCTGAGCGTCACTGGGTGTGGCTCAAAAACCAAAAAGAAAAAAAAAAAGAAACAATAAAACACATGTTTGTAGTTGGGTTTCAATCATGAAAAGATAACCCTCTTTCACCAGTGCAACACTGCAACATTCCCACCACCAATACCCTCCATATTCTTCCTCTTGCACTGCCTGCCTATATTAGAGACAAGAATTCTACTTCTCTCATAAGTCCCTTGAAGTCAACGTAATTAAAGAGAAGAAAGACCTATACAAATAAAACTAAAATACACTATTTTAAGAAGTAAAGGAGAACACTATTTCCATTTCCTACATCCCATAATGGAATTCATATAATCACAATAGAAACCCTCAAGACAAGTCACAACTAGGCAATCATCTGAAATTGGGCCCAGGCTAAGAACTCAAAACATTTTTGGCTAGGATTTTGTTTGTTTGTTTGTTTTGGGGTCACACCAGGCAGCGCTCAGGGGTTACTCATGGCTCTATGCTCAGAATTAGCTCCTGCCAGGCTCAGGGGACCATATAGTATGCTGGGATTCAAGCCACCGACTTTCTGCATGCAAGGCAAATGTCCTACCTCCATGCTATCTCCCCAGTCCCTTGGCTAGAAATGTTGAAACATTAATGGAATTTTTTTTAGCAATGATTTCCAAGTAAAAATACACTAAGGTACATTGAGGCAGGAATGGACTTAGAAGGTGACCTCATAGCTGAGAACCTCTGTGTTTGAATTCATTCTGCTTTAGTTCCTCCAGAGACATTTATTGATTATTAATAGTTTTAGTGGCTTTGCTCCCCTTTCAACTTAGGTGACAGGTGAATTTGTTTCTCTCTGGTCAGTTTTAGAATCCATGACTTCTGTTCAGCTCCCAGAAAAGAAATTCAGAGCTTATACCTCTGGCTGCCTTATTGGTTGTCTGAGCTTTGCTATCTGTTCAAGCTTTTAACTTTTCCATCACTACAATACACCTTTGTCTTTATTCAAAAAAATTAATTAAAAACTGCATTTTGGCCCTAACATAACACAATCTGTAACACACTCATATACAATTGAAAATTGAACTAGGAAACTAAATCACAAAGACTCATATTGAATTTGAGTGGAATTATTTGAAAGATACTTGAATTTTATTTATTAATTCACAAATATAGCTGGTCAACAGAGAAATGAATAATTCTATATTTAAAATAATTACTTAGATGATACTTGTTTTGAGACTATTTTAGCTTTATAAAAAGATATTTAAACTATGTTAGTTTTACTTTTGGCATATTGAAAGTAAATCCAATGTACAGCATAGTTTAAAATATTGTTTTATAATGGCTGATGAGCTTGAAATAAAAATATTTATTTTTGTGCTGAAGTCATGCTATCTGATTTTTGTCAAATCACAGATATAATTACTTACTGAAAGAAAGGGGAGAGAGAAAGGGATAGAAATAGAGACAAGATATACCATTTTCCTATCTAATTTTGAAATTTGATTTAAAAAATGATATTTGAGGTTTGGACCTCAGAAAGGTCATCGCTATTTTCAGTGCTTGGTGGCTGCAATGCTTTCTCACAACTATTAGAAGAGGGAGGAGACCTGAGGGCAGGTTCAGACCTCATTGTGGTCGCTACCATTGTAGGCTCTTGGAGGCTGCAGTGCTGAGAGACAACCCTTCGCTTTCTCACAGGTACCAGGGAAGGGAGGAGACCTGAGGGTAGGTTTGGACCTCAGCATGGTAGCTACCATTGTCCATGCATAGGGACACAGCTTACAGATGGATCCAGTCCCACGTCACAGGTAACAAAGGAAGGCTGAGACCGGGAGGCAAGAGCAAAACCCTCATGTGTTCTCTGCCACCCCTGCATACTCTCCATACCAATTAGTCTGTATACCGTACAGGTTAGGCAGAACAGACCTAAAACTTACATCCCTCAGATAACCCACAGCCCATAAAATACAACAGCAAAACAAGAAAGTCGCTCGTAATACCTTTGCCATACTTTGACAAGCTCACTCAACTAGGAAAAATAAACTCAAAATCGTATATAACCCTAATCACTTCTAACACAGTAAGTTCAGCAGACCACTTTATTAAGCAACCTGAAACTTCAACACTCTAAGCCACTAAATGCAAATCTTTAGAAGTCCATAAATCACTTACCACTGCTAGGAATAGACTGTGATTTTAAATAATCGTTTTGGGGCCTGGCAGTGACGCTGGAGGTAAGGTGCCTGCCTTGCCTGCGCTAGCCAAGGACGGACCACGGTTCGATCCCCCGGTTTCCCATATGGTCCCCCTAGCCAGGAGCGACTTCTGAGCGCATAGTCAGGAGTAACCCCTGAGTGTCACTGGGTGTGGCCCAAAAACCAAAAAAATAAAATAAAATAAAATAATCATTTTATATATGTTTCTTTAGGATTTATAAAATCAACTTGAAAAGAAACTATAAATACATATTTTTTTATTTTGGATGACTTTATATCCTTTGTTCAATAAAACTCAATAGCAAATAAATTTACTTTTCTGTTTTAAGATTTAAAGAAAAAGAAAATATGACTTGGTAACAAAGATAATTCTGCCTCTAAAGACTGTCTTAACTATTAGATCATGGCAAATACCAAATAACTTTGAGAATGTCAACACTGTTGAAATGTTATGTTTATTAAAGATTATAATTAGGATAAGACACTTCCAAAATAAAATGCTGATCAGTAAGTCTCTCAGGCCTTGTATAACTGACTGACTTCTTGAATGGTGGATGAAGCTGGAAGTGAACCAATATTTAGCAACCAAGAAAAATCAAATCTACACTAGCTCCAGTTTGATAAGAGTTATCTATAGTTCTGTTTATATCGTTTGGCTTTCTGAATCTAATTAGTAAATGTGAAATATATTGTTTAAAAATAAATCTATAGTTTTTTTCACTATTTTCATAGCCTTCATTATGAAATGTTAGATTATAAATAAATGAAAGACATACAACAAATTGTATACTCAATAAAATTTCACCAAAATAATATTATCAACACAACTTACAATTAAAAAATAATAGATAGAATGGGAATAGGTATTAGCGGCCAAACTTAATGTCAACAAAACCTGATTAAAATGTGGCTAAGCCTTGGTCTTTGTCAGGGTTAAGGAACCTATTTTAGATACTTAAAACATTATTTGAAAAACCTGTAATACAGGCAGTCATACTGCAGGCCCCCAAAAGAAGCATCTGTGTATCTTTTCTATCATGTAGCACAATTAGAGAACATGAGTTTTGGGTTCAAAAAACAGCCCATGAGTCAGATATTTCCTATCCTCACTATAAAATCTAGATGAAATTCATAATGGAAGGTCTGATATGCTCCACACAGGCAGTAAAAAGGACAACAAAGAAATTTCTTTTAAATATACTATTTTTTCCCTCCTTAAAACTTTAACTGACATCTAATAAACTAAACAAGTCTCATTTCTAGTACCTTATATAGGGAGATAGTAGTGGTGACATAAACAGGAACTAGGCCATCTCCCAACTGGTTCATGACAATATCTGCCCCACCTTGAGCACTGTCCACTCCCTCATAAATGACTAAACAAGAGTAACTCAAAAGAACTTAGAGGCTATCTGGAACCAAGGAAAATAATATTTAAAATAGTATAAAATAAGTCCACAGTCCCACCTGCTGGAAAAATAAAAGAAAAACATGGGTTCAGTGTTTTTCTTTTATTCTTTTTCGACATTTCAGTTTTCTACTTTGTTGACACAAATTAGAAAGAAAACACACACACACTCATGCAACTGGAGCTATGTAGTAGACAAATAACCTGAGGCTTGAGGTCTAGAATATGACAGGGATAGAAGAACTCTTCAGAAGATGTGCCTTCCCAAAAGGCATGTAAACTTGCATTCTCTCATTAGTTGAAAGTTACTTCAATAAAGAGAGCAAAAATGTCATCACCACCTGCACAAACACACACACATACAAAATCTCTGAAAAGAATCATAAATAAATCAACATGGTCCCCTGAATACTTCTGTGAATAGTCATCAAACACAGAGTTGGAAGGACTTTCTGAGTATTAATGGTTCCACAACAAGAACAGCAAGGAAAGGAAAGGTACATGAACACCTAGATTCATATAGTGCGTTTGTGATTTGCAATAAAAAATATATATAAATGATTCAAATGTTCAACCAAAAATAAGTAGATTAAGAAACTATGGTGTAAAATAGCAGATAAGGCACTAGCAATTTTATATGTGGTTGACTCAATTTCTGCCATCACATATAGTTTCACAAGCACTGTCAGGAATGGACTCTGAATGTAGATTTAGGAGTAAAACGCAAACACCACCAAGTGTGCACCCCACAGGAAAAAAAATTAAGAATATGAAGAGTAGGAAAAAAAGAAGAGAAAAAAGGAGAAAAAATTGTAGGTGATGCAAGAGAATTGTACTACACTACAATATGAAATGTTGCTAAATATTGACAGTATTATGGGATGTTATATTAAACAAAATAATTAAGAAGAAAGGCAAATACCTTATTACCTCATTGATATGAGGTGCATCAAGATATAAATAATAGGAATAGGCAAAGGATAAACAGAAGTGCCTCTAAAATTCTTATTACAATTAAAGTCACAGGGTTAGTTTAGTTGAGAGGAAGTAAAGATAAGAAAAGAACTTAGGAATATGATCAAGAAAAATAAGGTACTTTGGTGTGGGTATGATAATCAATATTATATTTTACATATACTGTTATATTATTGTGTAAAGCATAAATGATCAATACTTCTAAACCACATTACTTTGAAATTAGTAGCAGTTAAAAGATAAAAATCTTTTAAATAAAAATTTATATTATCTAGCATTTATCATATCAGAGAACATGAAAACCATCATTTGAAAATGTGTTTACATAAGTGTTTATGATCCTATTTCCACAATAGACAAATATGAAATCAAGCTATATGTCAAGTGACAGGTGATTGGGTAAAGAAACTGTAATATATTCTTAATAAATAAAGAATCTACCATTTGAACATGAAATTGCACTACTGACGCAAAAGAAATGGATATTGAAGTGATTGGATTAGGATTGAAAATATAAAAGTGAATTACTAGGGATCTCTTACTCATGTGTGGAATATCAATAATCAAAGAGTACAAACCTGCAAAGAAACAAGATAAGACACTCCTAACTCAATAAAATTTGTGGTGATTACCTACAGGAATGAAAAGAGAGGCATACTACTGAGCAGTTGGCTATTTTTGGTTCTGGATACCATTATTACTTTAATGGTAGTGTCCACACATTAAATGAGTGATATGAATTTAACTAATGAATTCTAAAATATTATAAACCAGTAGTATATTAATAAGTAAATATTTAAAATAATTAAAAGTAATACAACATAAGAATTTGCAAAGTATATAACTGAAAATAATGAGTTTCTATAAGAATCACGCCCCCCCAAAACCCTAAAAGCCCAACAGATAAATGTATTAATGGTTTACAATGGAGGGGCAGCCTATAAGTCACCAATAGACATGAAAAAAGTGCTCATTAATGTTATGAAAAATACACCTTAAAATTAAAACATTACGCATTGTTTTATTTGTGTATAACTTGTGTCTTCATTGTGAGGTGGTTACTTGCTCCATTTTTTTTATTTGGGGGGGGGACACACCCGGTGACGCTCAGGAGTTACTCATGGCTATGCTCTCAGAAATAGCTCCTGGCTTGGGGGCCCATATGGGATGCCTAGGGATAGAACCATGGTCATTCCTAAGGCTAGCACTTGTGCTCTGGCTCCAATGCTCCATTTATTTTTGAATGTAATTTGTCTATAACAAATATAAACCAGGATAATAAAAATTTCTACTATATATAAATATAAATATAAATATATATATGTATATATAAATATATATATATATATATTAAAGCGCTCCTACCCATTCCATAAGAGTCAGGCCTCCAACTACAACCTATGAATAGATCTCTAATGTCTGTCTGTTAGTGGATGTAAGTGTATATGTAGTAGACTCCCCTACATTTTTCTAATATGTATTACAAATAATCCCTGTTTATATTGTATATAGCCCCTATTATATATTATCCCTCCACAGTCTCCACCTCATTTTCCAATTTACATACTCCTTCTATCCTCTCACTCGTTCAATCCTGATCCATTATCTCTCCCTAGATAATCCTTATTACCCTCAGTTCTTAAATCCTCAGAAACCAAGATGGGCTTCCTATCCAAGTAAGCTGCCATCTGGCTCCCGAAAAGAAAGGACATCCTCTCAGTTCCCCATCTCTCACTCCAGCAAGAAGTTGCAGTCACTACTCCTGCTGACTCATTCTATGTGGCCCTTTCTCTCCCACCTCCCCTCAATGTGACTGTTGCTTGCTACCAGATTCAGCTTTAGAAGTACCTCCAGCTTGAGTGCAATACCTGGTCCCTGTTTGCTGCAAATCATTTCTCAGATAACACAAGACCATAGTATGGGACAAAAATATGCCCTGATCTTATGTCCCCAATCTCAGACTATCTCAAAAGACTTAATGAGGTTATCTATATTTGCTTTGTATGCTCATTTCCTTAATAGTTATTAATCTTACTTTTTTTCCCTCATATATAGAGGTAGCCTCCTCCATACTCCCTCCTTTTGTGCTAGTTTTGATTCTGCTTAGTATGAAATTCTAGTAGAAAATTCTTGCTTGGGATAAGGCCTCAGGTCAAAAGGATACAGAGGTGGTACAGCTTGTCATTTTCATTCCCAAATTCACCAATAAAATAATATGGCCTTGTTCCTTTTTCCATAGGCACACTACAATGGGGAAATCTTATATATAGAAAGAAGTTTTTATCTAATAAGGATAATATAACCCATACATTTTATAATCAAGGGGTGTCTTTCATCCTGAACATTTGTCATGGGGACTTGACTTAAACCTCAATTTGATCAGACATCATCTGTTCAGCCCCAAACCTCAGATTCCAACCTTAGAACTGGCATAGTTCCCTGCCCAGGAATCAAACTCCCCCTCCCCGGGGGCGGGGGTAATACTGCTCTGGCACCAACTTGCACCAGGGTAGGTTCATATAACACCCTGACTATGACAAAACAGCAACAACTTGATCAAAGAACAGGTTGACCTACCTCATCATCTAATGGTGAGTCAGAAGAACCTCCATCCTAGAATCTGTGCAAAAACCAAGATCTCTAATTATAAATGACTGACTTTGACAACTGCAACTGAGCAGAACTTTTACTTACATTATAAAGACCTTGGGGTTTAACAAGGAACATGTCTGTTGCCTGTAGTCAGTCTCATGACAGTATGCTTCAAGGGTAGAGACACCCTGTACCTACTAGGCCAAGGGAATTTCCTTCCTAATTACCCAACATTTACTGTGCCTATACAAAAAAGAAAAAAGAAAAAACAACAACCAACAACCAAAAAACCCAAGCCCCCTCCCACAAAAAAAAAACTTGCCATGTCTGCCCCCATGTTTTTTCTTTCCT
Source organism: Crocidura indochinensis (assembly GCA_004027635.1). Lineage (NCBI taxonomy): Eukaryota > Metazoa > Chordata > Mammalia > Eulipotyphla > Soricidae > Crocidura > Crocidura indochinensis. The sequence continues at coordinate 46,278 of PVKC010001883.1, forward strand.
TTTTTTTTTTTTTTTTTTTTTTTTTTTTTTTTTTTTTTGGTTTTTGGTTCACACCCGGCAGTGCTCAGGGGTTACTCCTGGCTCTATGCTCAGAAATCACCCCTGGAATGCCAGGATTTTAACCACCGACTTTCTGCATGCAAGGCAAACACTTTACCTCCATTCTATCTCTCCAGCCCCCCTTTATCTTTTTTTTAAATTTTATTTATATTTACAGTTTCTAGATAGGAGATCCTGCCTTTTTTTATAGAACCGTAGAACACGAATCATCTTGTTCTGCCTCATATCTCTCTGTCTTCCTACAAATGAAGAAAAATAAAATTGGATGGGACCTAGGGCCAAGTGGTGTCAGGAGCATTAAATGGAGATAAATGGTCAGAACTAAATACCCAAACCAAAGTCAATGTCAACAGACTCAAGAGACCTTAACTATAAAAAGCAATATACAAAAGGAACCTGTTATACTAGCAGTCCAGGGGGTTAAGGGTGGAGGTATGGGATGTATGCTGGGAACTACAGTGGAGGGAAGTCAAGACTGGTGGTGCGAATGCCCCTAATTCATGGTCACTATGTACCTGAAATACAACTGTGAAAGACATGTAATTAGCATTGGTCTCTAAAAATTTTTTTTAAATCTATTAAAAAATTTTAAAAAATAAAAAGAAATTAAATCTTCTCTTTTGAGTAAATACATCTAATTGTAGAGTAGTAAGTATAATATAGTTTTAAATATGCAAAAATAGTAATTTGAAAATGCATTTTTTGTCCCCAATTTCCAATACAGACCAGGCAAGGGTCTGGGTTGAGGTGTATATAGGGTGCGTTTACTGTACCTCCTCTTTCTATACAGTCCGTGTGCAGAACACAGCCTGTGGTAAGAATTGGGAGGCCTTATTTTTTTCTTTTCTTTTTTTTTTTTT